>SNQJ01S0005482.1:373106-391013 GCA_010110895.2 Picea sitchensis | reverse complement strand
TTTTTTCTTTTTCAATAATATGTGAAAAATGGACACAAATCCAAAGAATCAAGTTTCTTTTCATTTTCTCCTACAAATTCACCAAGCTAACACTTTTCCAAATCCTGAAGAACAACCAAAAGCAAAGTCGATCTTCATCAATAAGAAAACACATCAATATCCTCTTAAGCAAGATTGATATTCTTCAAGGGAAGAATAATTAACACTAAAATTGATACAATTATGTATGGACAGATTGGGCTATGAAGACAAATAGACCTTTTGAATCTCATCATATGAATAGTATTCTAGAAGATCTATATTATTTCTTATAGTACCGCTAAAAATTGTTGGGTCTTGGGGAATAATGCTTAATTTGGATCTTATTTCATGGAGGCCTATTGTGGAGATGTTTACTCCATCAATGACAATTCTGTTGCTTGTTGGTTCCATAATGCGGAAAAGGGATTGAATAAGAGTAGATTTGACACTTCATGTCTGCGCTACAAATCCCACCTTTATCCCTCCAGGGAAACTGAACATAAGGCCTCATAAGACAAGAGGAATATGTGGTCCATAACACACCGGATTGTATGGATCAAGTTTGTAGACTAAACAAGTTTGTAGAGTAAACAATGAATTAATGTAAATCACTAGCTTTGAATATGTAGAAAAAACAGTCTATTTGTAGTAAGTTCTGACCTGTAAATTAGTTAGATCTATTGTTCATCTACATGGCCTGTTGGAATTTGGTCTACAATTCTATATGATCAATGGTGGCTTACTAGGAATATGTGAATATTGCATTATCCTCTCCACTGATATCATTGCAGTCTCCACACAACAAAGGCACCATACTACCCAAGCTTGTATCATGTTCAAATTCATACCATATCTTACTACCAACCCCACAATGTCTGTGAAGGTGCCATTTGATTAACTTTCAAAGTTGGTTCACATTTGTTTAGGGAAGGATAACTGCATGCCAATGAAATTATTTTGTACTTACTTGGTCTAATTACGTCTTCTAGCAAGCAAACAAGGACCACCAAAGAGAATGCAAACAAAATATTTGATAAAAAATCCAGCCAAATGCCAAACCACTCATTAGCCCCCAACATTGTGGACACTAGGTCTAGTATATCTATCTTGATCAACTAGAGATTTATCTCCATGGATAGAGACTCCTAGTCAAAACTTCTAATGCTGGAATCTCCAGAGATTGACTCTGGAGAAAAATGTTGTATGGTTTGAGCCTTACAAACTCCATCCAAACGATACAATTCCCTAGTTTTCACTATGTAATATTGTTGCATGCATGTAAGGCCATAGGAGTTACATAAATTCAAGAATTTATTCGTAATTGTTAAATCCTAATACCAAGGAAACAAATATGTGTAGATAAACAAGTAGCCATGATAGAATCCCCATGAAAATCTGACAATCCATTTTACGACATCCCCTTCATACAGATCATGGTATCCATCTACAATAAAACTAACTTGAGGTAGAGATGAAAATCTCCTCTTCTCTTTATGTTCCTCTGATAAAATTAAAATTTTCAATGTTTGTATTCATAATTATTGAGAAATACAGACCACATAAAATACCTAATACCATATACAAGTTGCAACCACTCATATAAACACAATGAAGACCTACCAAGAAACTTGAGACATCATCGCAAGGATCCCCAAGAATTGTATAAATGCAAAAGCCAAAGCTCCTAGTTGAGAAGGAATCGATGTGTCCACTACACTTAGATCGGTTGATGCTTTCCAAGCAATAAAGAGTTTGTTATTTACTCAATAGAATCAAATGATTTCCACCTATCTCTTACAAGAAAAGGTTTTAGTCCATTAGAACAATAAACATCAATTGACCAGATTCAGTATACGCCCAGTTGGAGTTGCATTAAAGGAAATAGGTGCACAAAAGATACACCCATACAGATTGCTAAAAAACTGACTGCCAGTTTTAAATCCTACCAGTGAAAAAAGCATACATATCATAAGAACACATAGTGAGATGCTTAATGTCAAAGCAACAAACTAGACTGAGAAGGGATTTTATAGCAAGGGATTTTTCATCTTCTTTTGCAGGAGTTTCCCATGTCATCTAATAATTACTACCTATGTGACATAACCGCACTCCTCGGAGCACATCCTCTTTTCCAGAACCTTCTGTCTTCTCGGCCCGAAGAACTCCAAGGTTCTTCTACTCCCCTATCGAGAAATATCTACCCACAGATTCTCTTCTCTCGACTTCCCTTTTTTTCCACTTATCGAGAAATCAGAACTCACAGCTTCGTGAGTCTTCGGTTGATCACTGGGTTCTCAAATCCCTGAGACCGATGTGTCATTCAACATTTACTTTCTCCCTCCGCTATCGGGACCTCGGCTCTATCGCGTCTTCACAACTTGTGATGTCAAACACTTGGGTTTCCAACCTCCGATACCCAATGCGCCGAAACGCCGATATTGGGACTTCGTACTTCACGGGATCGCGACTCTGGATATTAAATGCTCGGAACTTTCGCTATGAAATTCTGATAACTTGTGTCACCTTCCACGTCACCAACTCCTATGGCCCATACTATTCACTCACCCATCGGAATATCGCGCATCGCAATATCGTGACTTCCGTTGCGAAGATTTGGAGTCTCGACTCACGAACTCCCGAGATGCCGATCCACGAGTAGATCCAATGGTCCTCATGATCTTGATTGACGGGCCTGCCCTTCCTGAGCTTAGAACCTCTTGATACCTTTGCTGTACCTTCCCTGCTTCTTGGTGAGATCTGACAACTCACAGGGCGTCGTGAATTCTTCTCAGAGAATTCTGACCATTCTTCCTTCCTTTGGGAAATCTACGAAATAGCTTAGTGTTCCTCCACGAAACTCGTTCCACTGCATGTGACTTACGACTATTCTTGCCAACCTTTCAAGGCACAACTTTTCTTTTCTTCCTTTGTAGATTTCTCAAGGTTCTAGACCTTCTGAGCTTCCCCATGATTCCTCGGTCCTCTAAGAACTCTTTGCACGCACTCTTTGCGGCAACTCTTCAACAACGTCGAAGTGTTGAAGTCACTCGACCCTGCGCACACCTGCAACAACAGTCTTAATCCCCTTTGCTCAGAATCACAACTCTGAGACTTTGTCTAGCCTGCGCACTCCTTGCATGGCTCTTGTGCTCAATCTTCACTTCTGGGAACTTAGAACAAAAGTTATCTCTAATTGAACCCTTCTGTCGATGCACTCCTTGCGGACGATTCGACTGCACTCCTTGTAGGAATCCTCTGGTTCAACTTAGAGAAACAATTGAAACTAATTCCTCCTTCCTTCAGACTTCAATTCAACCATGAAATCACATACACAACATATAAAAGAAAATTTATGAATGGAAGCAAAAATTCATGAGCATAACATCAATACACAGAGAGTAGACACATAACCATGAATTTGAATCAAAGCTTTTCTATTAATTCAAATATCTGTACATGGGTGTTCTTCATACAATTCTCTGCTTTCTCTCTTCAACAATGCTGCTTCATAATGTTACAATGATATAATGAGGGTGTCTATATCCTGTTTCCCTCTTGCGCTTTAAGCTATCAAATCTAGAATTAAATTCCTATCTACCAGCATTAAATCTATTAAATGTCATCTATCTACCTAAGGACGAGAGCTATCCGCTCAAGGTCCATTACAATATACAAAGTGTGCTTCATTAAATCCACACATTAATGTTTGGCGCAACAATATCAAGGTGTTTTCAAAATTTGTGCTGGCGCTGTCCAGTTGTCCATTGTCTTCCCTGCTAGCTCGCTTGATGTGCTGGCGATGCTCCTGCATCATACTCCTCATCTTGAAAACTTTCATGGGCTCTTGTCCATGAGCTCCTCCACGGTATGTCCATGCTTCTGTATCTCTGCTTCTGTCTCCCAACTGGCATATTCCACTGGGTGGTTTTTCCATTTGACCAGATACTCGAAGTATTCTTTCCTCCTGGTCTTCTTACCCACTCTCTTTTCCAGTATGCATTCCATCTGCGGCTTTTCAGCTACTGGCAATTGTTTCACCCAGTGGATCACTCGCTCCTGAGTTCCAGTCTCTGCTTCTCCAGCTTTGTATGGGTATAAGTCTGTGATATTGAATACCGGAGATATCCTGATGCCATTCGGCAACTCAATTTCATAAGCATTTTCTCCGAATTTCTTCAGGACTCTGCATGGTCCGATTTTCTTCATTTTCAACTTATTGTATGTTCCCCTCGGGAACCTTTCTTTCCTTAAATGTGCCAGAACTAGATCACCAACTTTGAACTGAAGTTGTCTCCGATGCTAATCTGTTCTGCGCTTGTACTCCTGACTTGAGTTTTGCAGTTGCTGCTTCACCCGACTATGGAGTTCTTTCATTGCCTCAGCGAATTCTTCTGCACTAGCATTGCTAGTAGCAGTCTGTTCTGAATCCCTCAACTCAGAAACTCCTCTCGGCTGCATCGCATATACAACCTGAAATGGAATTTTTCCTGTACTCCGATTCAGTGAATCATTATACGCGAACTCGGCCTGTGGCAATATATTGTCCCAATTGCTGTGGTGCTCTGTCACCAAGCTTCTTAGCAAGTCTCCCAGACTTCTGTTCACCACCTCTGTTTGTCCATCCGTCTGCGGATGATAAGAAGAAATAAACATCAAGTTAGTTCCTAACTTCTTCCATAGGGTCCTCCAAAAATTCCCTATGAACTTAGTGTCCCTGTCCGAAACTATACTTTTCAGCAATCCATGAAGTCGAATGACCTCCTTGAAAAACAAATTTACGATGTGAGTCGCATCGCTGGTCTTCTGGCATGGGATGAAATGTGCCATCTTTGAAAACCTGTCCACTACCACAAAGATGGAATCAACCCCTCTTTGCATCCTTGGCAAACCCAATACAAAATCCATGCTAATCGCCTCCCATGGCCTCTCTGGTATGGGCAATGGTTGATAAAGACCTGCATTTTTCTTCCTCCCCTTCGAATGCTGGCAAATTCAACAACTGTCAACAAATCGCTTGACATCAGCTCGCATTCCTGGCCAAAAATATGCTTCGCTCAGCTTCGCGAATGTTTTGTCATGGCCAAAATGTCCTGCTAAGCCTCCGCTATGCTTCTCCTTTAATAAGTTCTCCCTCATGGAGCATTTCGGAATACACAGTTGATTGCCTCTAAACAACAATCCTTACTGGATCATATAATCTATCCACAAACTCCGATCTCTGAGAACTGGATTCTCAGCTGCTTCATACGCCTCTGCAAAATCTGCATCACCTGCGTACATGTCCCTGAGATTATCAAAACCCAATGTTTTGACTCGAAATTCCTGCAACAACAAACACTTCCTTATCAAAGCATCAACCACTTTGTTAGCAGTACCCAAAATATGCTTTATCACAAATGTGAAATTTTGCATATACTCTACCCATTTTGCATGTTTCTGATTCAACTTCTCATGTTGAGTCACAAACTGTAATGCATGATTATCACTGTACAATACAAATTCTTTCGGGATCAAGTAATACCTCCACTTCTTCAGCGCTTGTATGATAGCATAGAATTCTTTATCATATGTGGAGTATTTCAATTTCGTCTCATCCAACTTCTCGCTGAAATATGCAACCAGCCTGTCTTCCTGACTTAAGACCGCTCCTATGGCATACCCACTTGTGTCACATTTCACTTTAAATGTCTTCAGGAAATCCGACAACACCAACACTGGTCGTTCCGTGATCTTCCGATTCAACAGATTGAAGCTCTTCTCAGCCTCCGCTGTCCAGTGAAAAGACTTATGTCGCTTCTTCACTGTATCCATCATCGCTACGCTAATCCCACTGAAATTCTTGAAGAATTTTCGGTAGAAACTAGCCAAACCATGAAAAATCCTCACCTCGAAAATATTTCTCGGTGATGGCCAGTTCCTGATCACTTCTACTTTATCCGGATCCATCCTCAACTCATTAGCCGAAATAAAAAAACCCAAGTAAATGAGCTCTGTCTTCATGAATGATGACTTCTTCATGTTAATCAATAGCTTCTCCTGCTGTAGCCTCTTCATCACTATGGCCAAATGTTTCAAGTCGTCCACTGATTTACTGTAGATCAGTATATAATCCAAATACACTATGATGAACTTCCCAATGAACTCCCTCAGGACTTCATTCATCAACATCATAAAGGTACTTGGTGCATTCGTCAAGCCAAACGGCATGACTAGCCACTCGTACAAGCCTTCGTTTGTCTTGAATGTTGTCTTCCATTCATCGCCTTCTCTCATGTGAATCTGGTGGTATCCACTTTTCAAATCTATCTTCGAAAAATACTTTGCCCCACTCAGTCAATCCATCAGATCATCCATCCTCAACAATGGAAACCTGTACCTGATGGTTATCTTATTAATCACTCTTGAGTCAGTACACATCCACCAACCTCCGTCTTTCTTCGGACTGAGTACTGTTGGAGCAACACATGGACTCAAGCTCTCCCTGACCAATCCTTTGTCCATCAACTCCTGGACCTGCTTCTTAACCTCTTCATTTTCTTGCGGCGTCAACCTATACGCGGCTTTATTCGGTAAACTAGCTCCTGGTATGAGGTCTATATGATGACTCACACTTATCATTGGTGGCAACGAACAAGGTAATTCATCCACTATGATGTCAGCGAACTCTTCCAGCAGTTCCTAAACTTCATCTGGTAAATCATCCACTCTTTTGCTAGTCAGTACAATTCTCAGCTTCCTGACAATAAAGAATTGTGGATCTTCTTTCTTCTCCATCTCTGTAAGAAGTTCCTTCCCACTCATGAGAAGTACTATGTTGCTTACTTTCTGCTTCACCTCTTTATCCTTTATCGAAAGCAACATATGGGTTCTCCCATTCTTCTCCAGGGTATATGTGTTCATTCTCCCATCATGAATCACATTTCTGTCATATTTCCATGGTCTACCCAGCAATAAATGACATACATCCATGGGNAGGTCTATATGATGACTCACACTTATCATTGGTGGCAACGAACAAGGTAATTCATCCACTATGATGTCAGCGAACTCTTCCAGCAGTTCCTAAACTTCATCTGGTAAATCATCCACTCTTTTGCTAGTCAGTACAATTCTCAGCTTCCTGACAATAAAGAATTGTGGATCTTCTTTCTTCTCCATCTCTGTAAGAAGTTCCTTCCCACTCATGAGAAGTACTATGTTGCTTACTTTCTGCTTCACCTCTTTATCCTTTATCGAAAGCAACATATGGGTTCTCCCATTCTTCTCCAGGGTATATGTGTTCATTCTCCCATCATGAATCACATTTCTGTCATATTTCCATGGTCTACCCAGCAATAAATGACATACATCCATGGGAATCACATCACATAAAATCTTATCATTATACCCACCTATTTTGAACTCAACCAAGCATTGTTTAGTAATAGTTACCTGGTGTCCTTTTTGTAACCACAAAACTCTATATGGGCTTGGATGATTAGTCATCTCCAGCTCCATATTTTCTACCATCTCTGTGGATACGAGATTATCCGTGCTACCATTGTCAACAATCACCTTGCATACCCTATCCTTGGTATTGCAAGTTGTTCTGAAAAGTCTGGTCCTTTGAACTAAACTTTCCACCTCTTTCTCGGGTGTCAAAAGGACTTTACGCATCATTAGCGATCTTCCGCCCTCTGTGTCTTCTACCTCAACATCACGCCTCTGCGCTTCAGTGATGTGAGCTTATCCAATGTCCTTCTTCTTCTCTGGACACTCGTAAGACTTGTGCCCATTCTTTCCACATGTGAATCACATGATTACTCCACCTCGGCCTCTGCCTCAACCTCTAGTACGAGGAAAATTATTTCCATCAACATATCCACCACTCTGCTCTATATGCTTCCCTCTTTGTTCAACATATGGTCCTCGCTATGAGGTTCCACCTCTTTCAACCTTACCTTGAGGTTTCTTCCATTCCTCCTTGGGCTTCTGGTATTTATCTTGGGCAACTGCCTTGCCTCTGGGCTGACTTCTGCCTCGCCCTCGCTGACCTTGCCTATGGCTCAGCTTCTCTTCTGCTTTCAGAGCCATCTGATAAGAATCCTCCACTGTTCGGATGGTTACCATGCTCAATTCATCCTGAATGTCATATCTTAGACCATTCAGATATCTAGCAACCTTCTCATCATCGCTCTCCCGATGACTTGCTCTGATGTTCAGTCGATAGAATTCCTCAGTGTATTCTTTCACTGTCATCAGCTTCTGTCTCAGGTTTTGCATTCTCCTGAACAGAGTAATTTGATAGTCTCTTGGGATGAACTTCACCTTCATCTTCGTGATCATTCGATCCCAACTCTTTATCTTCTGCTTACCTTTGCAGCATCTATCATCTTGTAGCTCATCCCACCATAATTCTACATGTCCTTTCAAGCCCATAACATCATGCTTGACTTTCTTTTCCTCTTTGATATCTTCATAATCGAAGTAGGTATCAAGAGCTCTAATCCAATCTAGTAGCTCTTCGGCACCCATATTTTCTTCGTAGACTGGAATTTCCATTCTCACCTTCACACCCATCCGTGCGATAGCTTTGATTAAGCATTCATTCTCTTCATCCTCAGCTACAACTTCTTCTTCGCATTCAGCTTCAACTTCATCCTCTGAATCACTTAAATCTCCCATACTAACTGTGCGTATTTGTGCCATCTCCATGTCTTCGAGTCTTGCTCGAAGATCTCTCATCTGTCTCTCCATTTTTGGATTTCCTTCCATCCTACCTCTTCTTTGCACATCCCTGTCTTCTGGGTCAGGTGATTGTCTTTCTCTTCTAGGCGGCATGGCGACTTTCCTTTCTCTGTTATAGAAATCAAAGAAACTTTTCCCGCTCTGATACCACAACTAACGCAGCCGCACTCCTCGGAGCACGTCCACTTCTCCAGGACCTTTTGTCTTCTCGGCCTGAAGAACTCCAAGGTTCTTCTACTCCCCTATTGGGAAATATCTACCCACAGATTCTCTTCGCTCAACTTCCCTTTTTTTCCACTTATCGGGAAATCAGAACTCGCAGCTTCGCGAGTCTTCAGATGATCACTAGGTTCTCAAATCCCCGAGACTGATGTGTCAGTCAATGCTGAATTTCTCCCTCTGCTATCGGGACCTCGAATCTATCGCGTCTTCGTAACTTGCGACATCAAACACTTGGGTTTCCAACCTCTGATACCCGATGCACCGAAACGTCTATATCGGGACTTCGGACTTCGCGGGATCCCAAATCTGGATATCAAATGCTTGAAACTTTTTCTACGAAACCCTGATAACTCGTGTCACCTGCCATGTCACCAACTCCTGTGGCCCACACTATTCACTCACCCGTCAGAATATCGCGCATCGCAATATCACGACTTCTGTTGTGAATATTTGGAGTCTCGACTCACGAACTCTCGAGATGCCGATCCATGAGTAGATCCAATGGTCCTCGTGATCCCAATTGATGGTCCTGCCCTTCCTGAGCTTAGAACCTCTTGATACCTTCGTTGTACCTTCCCTGCTTCTTGGTGAGATCTGACAACTCACAGGGCATCGCGAATTCTTCTCGAAGAATTTCGACCGTTCTTCCTTCCTTTGGGAAATCTACGAAATAGCTGAGTGTTCCTCCATGGAACTCGTTCCACCGCACGTAACTTACGACACTTCTTGCCAACCTTTCAAGGCATAGATTTTCTTCGCTTCCTTTGGAGATTTCTCAAGGTTCTAGACCTTTTGAGCTTCCCCACGATTTCCCGATCCTCTGAGAACTCTTTGCACACACTCCTTGCGGCAACTCTTCAATAACGTCGAAGTGTTGAAGTCACTCGACCCTGTGCACACCTGCAACAACAGTCTTAATCCCCTTTTCTCAGAATCTCAACTCTGAGACTTCATCTAGCTTGCGCACTCCTTGCACGGCTCTTGTGCTCAATCTGCACTTTTGGGAACTTAGAACAAAAGTTATCTCTAATTGAACCCTTCTGTCGACGCACTCCTTGCGGACGACTCGACTGCACTCCTTGCAGGAATCCTCTGGTTCAACTTAGAGAAACAATTGAAACTAATTCCTCCTTCCTTCAGACTTCAATTCAACCATGAAATCACATACACATCATATAAAATAAAATGTATGACTGGAAGCAAACATTCATGAGCATAACATCAATACACAGAGAGTAGACACATAACCATGAATTTGAATCAAAGCTTTTCTATTAATTCAAATATCTGTACATGGGTGTTCTTCATACAATTCTCTGTTTTCTCTCTTCAACAATGCTGCTTCATAATGTTACAATGATACAATGAGGGTGTCTATATCCCGTTTCCCTCTTGCTCTCTAAGCTATCAAATCTAGAATTAAATTCCTATCTACCAACATTAAATCTATTAAATGCCATCTATCTACCTAAGGACGAGAGCTATCGGCTCAAGGTCCATTACAATATACAAAGTGCGCTTCATTAAATCCACACATTAATGTTTGGCGCAACAATATCAAGGTGTTTTCAAAATTTGTGCTAGTGCTGTCCAGCTGTCCATTGTCTTCCGCGCTGGCTTGCTTGATGTGCTAGCGATGCTCCTGCATCATTATGTGAAGTAGCTAAAATACTATTTGGGGAATTAGTATTATAGGTATCAAAGTGCCATTGTATGCAGAAACAATGTAAGACCAGTATACCGACATGCTTACCCCCCTACCTCTCTCTCTTTCTTCTTCGCACAAGATGTGAATTCTTATTCTCTTTATCCACTTTTACTTTGTGGATTTTTGGTTCATGATCTTCCTCTCAATCTATTGAGTTTTGAACAACACACTGCTTCTGTGTCTTTTTAGAGTAAACATCTTTCACTCTGGTTGTATTTCTAAGACATGAGATTTCAACAAATATCTTTGATGAGTACATTTCAGTTTCTCCGTAGCAGTAATCATTGTCAAAGATTTCTAATGTGCACCAACCAATTCTAAGAAATCTGTTCCTAATTGCATGATTTCATTGGATCTTCCAACCTGGGTAATCTCACCATCTTGCATTACCTATGAAAAGATCATGTATGTCAATATGATCTAGATCTCTTATTTCCTTCCTATAGTAAATAATCACTAAGCCTGTAGTCTCAGTTCCAAACATATTGATTTTTTTAATATTCCTAACCACGAGAAATAAATTCAAACCTACCAAAATAAGGCCTTATGTAGATAAAAACTCCACTTGATGAGTTACCTTGACTGCAGTCCTTGAAGCTAGCATACCAAGTTTGCATTCTTGTAAGAAAACAACAATTTATTAGGTGTTTGTAGACATTAATTTGCATCAATGTAATCGACGGAAAATACTCTATAGTGTGCTACTGTATAGCTTCATTATTCCATCAAAACATTAAAATTAGGTGATTCAAGAAATCCATAGCATGTAAAGGATAAGAGAAGCATAGTTCAAAAATATGTTTTCCAATATGTCCATCAACAACACTAAAAGGGAAATAAAAAACATAAATGTTTGCATCTATAAAGCACACACAATCTGTATTCTTTGTATTTTCCCACAACTCAAATTTATCCCTCTTTCTCCAATGTTCCCAATAGGGAAAAATCTCAAGATATTTCATCTCAGTTCCAAACACAGAAATTCAAACCTACTAGAATCAGGTAAAAACTCCACTTGATGAGTTACATAGACTATAGTCTTTGAAGTCAGTAGGGAAAATTTTAGCACTAAATTTCTTTAATGGAATAATTTTTCATACTTTTTCCCACAAAAAGATTCTCTAATTTCCATTTTTTCCAATGTCCAAATTCTATAGAATAAAATTATTTTACCTTAAAAATAACCTAAATTTGGTAGAAACTATATAAAATCCTTAGAAATTTGAATATTTTTACAAAAATATCGCCAAACATTTTATAGTTTGCACATTAAGGACTATTAAGATTCACCAACGTTTCTAGATTTTGAGACAAATTTCCATCCTTAAAATTATCCCTGGAAGCTAGCATACCAAGTATGCATTCTTGTAACAAAACATCAATTTATTAGGTTCTTGTAGACATGAATCTGCATTAGTGCAATCAACAATGTATGTTATATAGATTGAACAATACTCTATAGTGTGCTATTGAATAAGGAAATTATTCCATCAAAACATTAAAATTAGGAAATTTAGGAAATCCATAGTATGTAAAGGATAAGAGAAGCATACTTGGAAAATATGATTTCCGGTGTGTGCATCAACAAAAATAAAATGATCATCAAAAACATAAATGTCTGCATATATAAAAGATGTGCAATTTGTATTCTTTTTTTCTTCCCACCACTAAAATTTATCCCTCTTTCTCCATTGTCTGTCTGATCCCCATTGGGAAAAGGTTCAAGATATTTCTTCAATGCACAAGATTGGAGTACACTATTGTACCTAATTTTATCCATCTACCTCCCAAATAGGATAGTGTCATCAATTTTCCCACTTTGTATCTAAGGAGACTAAGGAACATATGCTTTGGTACCACTTAAGCTGATGGAGTCTGATACTTTTGGTATTTCATCTAATATGCAAGATAAAAGGTTTGGTTTTCCTAAACCAACCATTCCATATATTGCAACCCTCATGCCTCTTTATTTGGACATTTAAACCTCTTATAGCTGGACTAGAGGAATCATGATTCCAATAAAATGCCCCTTTTTGGATTTGAATTGCTATGTCAGTTGAATCCTTAGATACCTTTTCTAGTCAATCATGTTCCATCTCCTCCTCCTGAAGGAAGGCTACAGTATGATCTATTGACATTGATCAATCATAGAGATTAAGTAAGGAAGATTGTCTAAAGGTCCCAGAAGTATCCCAAAGTTTGCAAGTGCATAAATAATTTTACCTATTGTTAAAGGAACTCATGTAAGAACATATGTACCAAAAGTTTCATTAGAGACAAACCTTGGTACCCTTGAAGAAATAAATGTTTCCCTAGTTGATGTGTAAGCATATTTTTGCATCCAACTACATTTTTACTACCTTAAAAATTCTAGCTTCCAAAGAAATCTCATCTCCCAAGATTGCAATTTTAATATCCTCATAATTTTTAATATTTTGGCTGTGGGATTCATCCTTTTCTCCTTTTCTACCACGATCCTCTTCTAAAACTTTGTTGCAATTTTCCAAGTGGAAAATTTGGCAACATAACTACTACTAAGTCTACCACCCTGAGAATAGTGCCAATCCCAAGTTATGACATAGAATAATGAGATCCATAACAAATTCGAGTGTTAGAATCCAAATGTTGTGCATATACCAACATAAGCCTCCAAAACTTTGAACATCTACACTGATGTAGTTGATAATCTCTTTAGTTGTATTCTTCTGTCTCGACTGACTTGAAATAAAGAAGCCCTTCTTGTATATAGTGGTTTTCAATGTTGCTTTAGTGCATAAAGTTAACTCATGTTGCTCAAAATATGTTTTTCCCTATGAAAAAGACTCCAATTGTATGGTACCATATATATTATAATAAGCAGAAACAAAAATGTTGCAGCAAATACCAGTGGAACAAAAAAATATAGATAATCGCAAGACCAAAAATGATAACTCTACTTATAAAAATCCAAGTTGACTTGCCTCTTCAAGGGGGAAACCTCCAGAAGAGCAGAGCTCTATTACAATAATTATCAAGAAAATACTTTCTCATGCCTTCTACTCCTATTTATACTAATTCTATCTTCTAAAGAAAATTCTACTAGAAGATCTTTCTAGAAGCATAAGATTTTGTTAAGTCTTCTTACAATAGACTTGTTCACATTGTTAAATAGGCCTTATTAACTAATGTCCTCCTTTATTACATAGAAAATATTATTCTACTTACGTGAGGGGTTAGGGAGGTTAGGTCCCTAACATGCTCTCCCCCTTGAAGAACATCCTTGTCCTCAAGGCATGAGATGAGGAAATTGTTGCAGAATGGTAGCCAACACCCACGTGACATCTTTTGGAGTTGTATCTTTCCACTGAACTGACACTTCCTTGATGGTGCATTGACAGAGACAATAATCTCGCTAATCCAAGACTGTTTGTGGTTACATCCAAATGGAACCTTCTTCATCCAACTCAGGGATACTGGTTTGAGTCTGTAACTTAGTTCAAATCACTTTCTTTTAGCATGAGACATGAAAAACAATATGGAGGCTAGAATAACTTGGTAGAGCTAACTCGTAGACCACGAGCCCCACTCACTTGAGAATGGTATAAGGACCATAAAATTTGGGAGAAAGTTTTTGAAAGTGTTTATATTTGAGTGAAGTCTACTTATAAGGTTGCATACAAAGAAAAACCAGGTCCACTTTAGCAAATTGATGTTCATAATGACCTTGATATGATTGTTGCTTCATGCAATTTTGGGCCATATATGAGATTGTAATTTTTTTTCAACCTCTTGAACCTTGGAGACACATGACATGTATGAGAGAACCGGTGGTGTATTTTTACCACAGACTGCTTCAAAAGGATTGATGTGAGTGGTATTATGGTAAGATGTGTCGTACCACCATTCAGCTAGGGGTAACCATTGATCCCACTGATTTTTTCTTCCAAACCCAAAACAACACAAATATGTTTCCAAGAACTTGTTGATAACTTCAGTTTCTCCATCATTCTGGGGATGATAGATGGTGTTGAGATGCAATTGGCTTCCCTGGAGCCTAAACAATTCTTACCAAAAATTGTTGGTGAAAGTTGATCAAGGTTAGAGACAATAGAATGAGACATGCCATGGAGTTTGAATATATTATCCATAAAAACTTGACCCACTATGGATGTGGTCAATGAATAATTTTGAGGTTCCTAAAGGCTTCCCAACAGTTCTGTCCTTGACCTCTTGTTGGGCACAATTTTCAAGGTTTTTCGAGACTGTTTTCTTGTTGTTTTAGGACAACCACCAGTTCTGATTTCTACCCACTGAATCTTCCCTTAAGATTTGGATTTATTCTCTTTTAATTCCTCTTGGTGAAGGGTTTAATTAGGATAGTTTTTTTTCCATTTTTATCCTTTCAATGTGTATTAAAAAAAAAAATACTCCATTATATTTACACCTAAATGTTGATAAAGAAATAAACAAACCACAATATTTTTACACATATATTTTTGGTCAACATGACCCTAGGAAAAACCCCATGGGGAAAACCAATAGAAGAGAAATTTTATTATGAATATCTCAAGAAAATATAGCAACAAGGAAATAATACAAAGGAACTTGATACAAAATATATCTCCTCTCAATCTTAGATTCATAGTCTCCTTCGGAAATGCACCCTCAAGATTTGCACCCATCTTGAAGTTTGCACCCCTTTCCTTGCTTTCCTACTTGCCTAGTTTCCATGAAGATTGTTCCCAATCTCTAGTTGTGCCTCTTCCTTGAGATTGTGTACCCCTTACACAAGTTTTCCCTCTCTCCTTTCTTATTTCTCCCTCTACACATGTGTGCCCCTCTCCACAACTAAGTGCACCCTCCTCTCAATGGTACACCCACAAGATTGCTTGCGCCCTACCCTCTCCAAATCTCCAAATATATTCTCCTCTCCTATTTGCCTTCACCCAACTCTCTCAAGTGAACAATGAAACCCTTTTCCCTCCTTTCCTCTCCTTTAGCCTCATACCTAGACTAACCTAGGAAACCAATGGCCAAGATTAGATCTAGGCCAGCCAAGATGAAGGGTTGAGATTCAATATCCCCTTTAACTTAAGTTCCTAAGTTAATTTATGTTATTAAAGTCACCTTGTGACTTAATTGCTAATAAAATCAATTTGACGTTATAAAATAAAGTAAAGTGGTGAGGGTCAAATATTTCCCCATTTGAGTTAGGCACTCAATAACTCAAGGGGACCACTTTCCAAGGTACCCAAAACTCAACACTGCCTCTTACTGAGGAAAGTGTTCTTCACCACTCCCATCTTATCCTTGAAGTAGACATGCTTTCCCCTGGAAAGGATTTGGTGAGAATGTTTGAAATTTGCTCAATAATAGGAATACACTCAAGTTGCACTTCACCTCTTTGAACCCAATCTCAAATAAACTAGTATTTGATATCTATGTTTTTCGACTTGTCATGAAACACTAGATTCTCAGAGAGTTGGATACAACTCCAATTGTCATAGTGAATAACTATCGGCCTCAAATCATGAACAAATAGGCCAAACAAAAACTTGTTAATCCAAATGGCCTTGCAACTAGACTAACTAGCTACCATGTACTCTACCTCAGCAAAAATCAGTGTAACTAACCTCTGTTTTTTGTTGAACCAGGAAACAATTGTTGATCCCAACTTGAAACAACACCATGAGGTGCTCTTCCTATCAACTACACATCCTGCATAGTTTGAGTCTATGTAATCAATCAACCTAACCCCATCTCCTCTAACATAGTCTAGTCCATAATCCACTAATCATACAATAGAGCTCAGAACATGTTTTTTTCCTATCCGCTGAACACTCCTAGGCTCCACCTTGTATTGTCTAAGAGTGTTCACAACAAAAAAAATATATGGTCTATTGTTGATCAGATACATCAAAGAACCAATCAACTGATGGTATCTCATGGCATCCACCAACTTGGAATTCGAAGCACTAAGCTTCTTCTTGTTGTTGATCATAGGTGTAAACATGGGTCTTTAGTTCTCCATCTGAAATCTTCTCAGAATATATGTTGCATACTTCCTCTATCCCAGAAATACATGACCATCCTCCTACCACAAGTCCATATCTAAGAAATATTGCATCATTCCAATGTCCTTCATCTCAAACTCTAATGCATGACCCCACTTGCAATCAACTATGAGATACTCCCCTCCCGTGATGAAAAGATCATCAACATATAGTATGAGAATGAGTGTATCCTCTCCTTGAATGATGTAGAAAAGGTTCATATATGACTCACTTTTTTCAATCCCCATCTAAAGCAACTAGGAGTCAATCCTTGAATACCAACCTCGAAGAGCTTGCTTTAGTCCATACAATGCATTTTTAAAGAGGCACATGTGGGCCTTTTTCCCCAAAACCTCGAACCCCTGTGGCTGCTCAATGTATAACTCCTCCTCAATGAAGCCATTCAAAAATGAAATATTCACATCCATTTGATGAATATTCCAATCCATCTCTACTGCAATGGCCATAATACTCTAGATAGAAGTATATCTTGGAACTGGTGTGAATGTCTCATCATAATCAATTCCCTCAATCTGAGAGAATCCTCTCACCACAAAGAAAGCCTTGTGTTTCTCTATGCTTCCATTTACAACATAGTTGATCTTATATAACCATCTGGAAGCCACCACTAACTTCCCCTCAGGTCTAGGCACCACCTCCCACACATCATTGCATGTGCTGGAGTCATACTCCTCCTACATGGCCTTTCTCCAGACCTGTTGGTTTGTTTCCCGCACAAAAGTAGTCGGCTCAAAATATGTGATGCTCATCACCATAGCCAAGTATGAAGCAAACCTCTCTAGCATTGTGCTCTCTCTCATCAACCTCTAGGGCTCTCTGACATACTCCTTGGCTTTCTTCAGGGTCTCCTGAAACCATATCGATTTCTTCTTCCCTGAACTAACCTCTGGTGGAGTAGTCTCCCCATGCCCTCAAGTCTCATCAATATATCTCTACAACATTTTCTGAGATCCTGAAGCATGTACACATCCTGTCTATATACAAGAAATATATGAACCTGTAGTTGTCCTGAGTGGACTAGTCACCCATAATATCAATGTACTTGAAACCTGAGGTTGTGTCCCCTGATGTGCATCACTCTATATTTGTGGGACCTCCTCAACTCTATCTTTCAACTAAAGAGATCTCGCAAATTCTCTATCCTCCTCGAATCTGACATCTCTCCTCACAACCACT
>SNQJ01S0005482.1:323768-372576 GCA_010110895.2 Picea sitchensis | reverse complement strand
CTTCCTCCCCAAATATCTATAAGGAATCATGTTCTATAGATACAATACACTACTACAAGCCTATGCCCATAAGAAAAATGGCAATGCCTGATCATGCAACATCGATATCGCTACACCAACTATGGCCATGTTCTTCCTCTCTACAACCCCATTCTATTGCAGGTTGTAAGGAATGGTCAACTGCCTCCTGATACCCTATTGGGTGAAGAAGTATACAAACTTTGTGGAGGCATACTCACACCCATTGGCTAACTGCATTACATTGATATTTCTTCCTGTATGTTTCTACATAGGAGATTTGAACTATTGGAACCTCTTGAAGACCTCACTCTTGGTCTTCAGGAAATAGATCCAGGTCTTCCTGGAGTGTTCATCAATGAAAGTCACATAGTACTCAAATCGACTCAAGAAAACTTGTGACATGGGTCCACACACATTAGTGTGTATCAAATCAAGTACCCCGCCTGATATGCTGTCACTGTTGGGAAAGACAGTCTTGGTTTACTTCCAAAGAGTACACCCTACGTACACCTCCTGATGCTCAATGCTAAATTGTGGAAAAGCTATCACAATCTCCCTTAGCACTCTCATAGCTCAATGATGAAAATGAGACAACCTCTAATGCCATATCTCACACAATTGACTATTTTTTCTACTCCTAGTGAAAGCATGCAATGGATAAAAAATTAATATGTATAGATTCCCCTCACATGTCCCAATTACTCTGCCAAAAGTGATACTGGAACTCTTAGGGTGAATGGGGACCTTTGTCCCTCTAAATACACCTCAAACCCCCTATCCTGAATGGAGGAAAATGAAATCAGATTCTTCTTTATCCCAGTGACATACAATACATCCAAGAACACCAAGGGTGGCCTCAATTCCCTCTAAAAGGAAACTATGCCACACCCAACCACCCTGACTATGGTTTTGTCTCCAAGCACTATCTCCGGCTTGATCTCTAGATCTCTGAGATCATTGAAGTTATCTATGAAACCTAACATGTGAATGGATGCTCTACTGTCTATGTACCGAATAAAGGATGGTGTCTCAAGTGTCGAGCAACAAACTATCAAGGAACACTCCCTCTCAAACCGAGAGACAAAATCATCCTCCTTTGTTGTCACTGCAGTACCATCCTACTTCTTCTTCTTCTTCCTGTTGGGACATTGTTGGAACAGGCCAATTTTTGGTAAAATTGAAGAATTTTTGAAGGAATTAAAGCAGCGATGGAAAATAGGGGAGCGTGTTGAAATTAGAAGAAAAACAACACCATAAATAAGGGAAAACCCACACCGAGAAAAGCAGTTAGAAAGTGGAAAACATGTTGTGGAGCAGTTGGAAAGTGGACAAGCGCCAACTTGGAGAAATGGTTGGATTGAGGATCATCTGAGATTAAGTCAAGGAGAAAGTGGAAAAGCCTAATCCGCTTAGGGTTAGGGCTTTTGTAAGGGATTTGTCCAAGTTTTGTATAAGTAAAGTGAATTAGGATGATGAGAGGGTTGTCCGTATGGTTGTCCTTATTGTTGACATATGTATTGTTGAGATTGTAATAGGTATTTTTGGGTTGAGTAGAAGGTCTTGTTGAGAGACTTTAGCAATCTATGGATATCGAATGTAATGGCGGAAGAATTGCACAGTGCACAACAATGGATTTTTCAAAGAATATGAATAAAGAGCCCAAGCGACAAATATTTGTGGACGTAGCCCTAGGGGGGTGAACCATGATATATCTGTGTTTTATGTGACTGTATGCAATGTTTATGATTGCATTCATTTTGATAATTGGTTATGATGAATATGTTGTTGTTAAAGGAATGAACACATCAAAGTTAGAATAAACTAATGGAATCTACATAATAGGTCTAAATAAATGAATGCTATAGCTAGTGTTTAGATCAAAATCTTTTGTTATAGTAGATAAATTCTTGTCATTGAACACATGTGGCTATAATGATTAATTAAATCCTATTAGAATAGTTGTGACAATGGTCTGAAATAAGATCTAATGAGGGTTTGAAGGCTAACAATAAGTAGGTTAAATGCCCTTAAGAGAGAGAGACACATCCCATCCCTGTGTTGCAAACATTTTAGTCTTGCGGCTACCCATAGAAGCCATCTCGGGTGAGACTGTGCAGTGCACTCTGTGTGTTGTGTTTCCTTCTGGTATCCATAAAGGATGATGGTAGAAGGGTTGGTTGGTAATATTGTAGTTAGAACCTGGGTCATCCCATAGTAATCCAACACAATATAGGACTTCCATATCTGAAATGCGAAATCCTTACCAGATATATGAGGAATGATATATTCTTTCACCACATCAAGGATAGTCCTCTTGGCCTTGATTTTCCTCTTCCAAAAATCATCCAAGAGCACTACATTTATAGGAGGAACCACAAGATTCTCCACAATATACCATAGCTCAAGTTCCCCCAAGATCAAGACTATCCTAGCCTTCCACTGAGACCAATTTCCAGCTCCCACTTTCCTATCCTCCACTCTCAAACCTACCACCAACATGGCTTCCATATGATGCTAAAATTGATGCTAATCTAACCAAGAAAAACTAATGCTAACTATTGGCTAGGTGAAGCAAAAATTTTCCAACTGTTTTAAAACTAAATCAGTCAACTCTTATGCCCTCTAGCTCTGATACCATGAAGAAATTTGAGGTTCCTAAAGGCTTCCCAGTAGGTTTGTCCTTGACCTCTTTTTGGGAATAATTTTCAAGGTATTTAAAGATTGTTTTCTTGTTGTTTTAGGTCAGCCACTAGTTCTGAATTTTTTGCCCACTTAATCTTCACTTAAGCTTTGATTCTATGCACTTTTAATTCCTCTTGGTGAACAATTTAATTATGATATTTTTTCTTTCCACTATTATCCTTTCAACATGAATTAAAACAAAAAATACTCCTCTAGTATATTTACACCTAAATACTGATAAATATATGAGAAAACCACAATATGTTTACACATATATTTGTGGTCAACATGACCTTGGAAAAACCCCCATGGGGAAAACCAGTAAAAGAGAAATTTTATTATGGATATCTCAAGAAAATATAGCAACAAGGAATAAATACAAAGGAACCTAATACAAAATCTATATCCTCTCAATATTAGCTTCACAGTCTCCTTGGGAAATGCACCCTCCTTGGGATTTGCACCCCTCTTGAAGTTTGCACCCCTTTCCTTGCTTTCCTGCTTGCATTCTTTCCTTGACTATTGTGCCCAATCTCTAGTTTCACCTCTTCCTAGAGCTTATGTGTCCCTTACACAATTTATCCCTCTCTCCTTGTTTAGTGCACCCTCTACACAAGTGCACCCCTCTTCACAAGTAAGTGTGCCCTCCTCTCAATGATGCACCCACAAGCGTTTTTGTGCCCTCTCCTCTCAAGATGTGCCCTCAAGATCCAAATCTCTTCTCCTCTCCTCCTTTCCTTCATTCATCTCTCTCAAGTGAAAAATGAAACCCTTTTCCCTCCTTTCCTCTCCTTTAGCCTCATCTTTAGGCTAAACTAGGAAACCAATGTCCAAGATTAGATCTAGTTCAACCAAGATGAATGGTTGAGATTAAATCTCCCCTTTATCTTAAGTCCTAAGATACTTTATGTTATTAAAGTCACCTTGTGACTTAAATGCTAATAAAGTCACTTTGACTTTATAACATAAATTAATGTGGTGAGGGTCAAATATTTCCCCCTTTGAGTTAGACACTCAATAGCTCAAGGGGACCACTTTCCAAGGTACCCAAAACTCAATAGTGAACAAGTGTTGAAGAGAACATAAATGAGAATATTTGGAAAGAGAATCTACTACCACCATGATGACTGACTTATTGTCTGATTCAGGTAAGCCAACAATGAAATCAATAGAAATATAACCCGAAATAGCAAGTGGAATCGAGAGTGGTTGGAGTGTGCCTAGAGATTTGAATGGTTCTCTCTTATTGCGTTGAAAGGTATCACATTCAGCAAAAATGGTGTGGATGTCATGTTTCATACCATCCCCCAAAAAATAACGTTTGGCCCATTCATAGGTTTTGGTAAACCCTAAATTCCTAGTTGTGGGTGAAGAATGCAACTCAAAGAGCATCATGGATTTAAGGTTAGACTATTTTCTTAAATATAGGTGAACTTTATAGAAAACTCTTCATTGTGCCAAGAGTACCCTAGGGAAGCTTGAGGATCCTATTGCAATTTTTGGATCAAGCTAGAAAATTTGGGGTCTTGAAACCATTCTTGGTGAAAAATTTGAAGCCAGTCCACTACAATGAATGAGAGGGGGAAGAGGGACCCTTCGCCTTTATATTTCCTTGAAAGAGCATCAACAACTACATTTTATTTTCACTTCTTTTAGATGATATGATAATCATGTCCAAACAGCTTGGTCACCCATTTTTGTTGCTTCGTAGATAAAATTATTTGTTTCATAAAATACCTAAGGCTACGATGATTAATTTTAATTTGGAAGAGTTGACCCAATAGATAAGGATGCCAAAGATCTACTGCATTCATTATAACCAAAATTTCCTTTTCATAGGTTGATTGGCCGAAATGTCGCTCTGAGTTGTTTACTAGTGAAAGCCAAAGATCTACCATATTACATGAGGATTGCCCCAATTCCTTCCCTAATGCATCGCATTCCAAGACAAAATTGTTGGTGAAGTCTGGTAGTACAAGGACAAGGGTTGTGCACATATCATTTTTCAAGGCTTGGAACGATTGATCAGTTGTTGGAGTCCAACTAAAAGCATTATTTTTAAGGAGAGTAGTGAGAGGAGCTATAATTTTTCCATAATTTTGAACAAATTTACGATAATATCCCATTAAACCCAACAAACCATGCAATCTTTTAAGATTTTCAAGCTGAGGCCAATCCTGCATAGCTTCAATTGTTTTAGGATCCACCTATACACCATCATTTCCTACAATATGATCCAGGTGCTCAACTTCAGAGGAACCAAAAGAACATTTAGATAGTTTGAGAAAAAAAATATTCTTAGACAATAGATGGAGAACTTGATCCACATGGGAGAGATCGGCTTGCCAAGTTTTACTATAGATGAGAATATCATCAAAGAAATCTAAGAAACAATGATAGAGGAAGATATGGAAGACATGATTCATGAGACTTTGAAAAGTGGAGGGGACATTACATAGGCCAAAGGGCATGGCCAAGAACTCATAGTGACCATCATGAATTATAAAGGTAGTCTTGGGGATGTCTTCCTCTTTCATGCATATTTGATGGTAGCGAGAACAAAGATCAAGTTTTGTAAAGTATTGGGCACCATTCAATTCATCCAGAAGGTCATCAATGATAGGAATGGGAAATTTGTCTTTGATTGTGAGTTTGTTGAGAGCATGAAAATTAGGACACATGTGTAAGGTTCCTTCTTTATTGAGTACCATGACTACTGGAGAAGAATAGGGGATGGTATTAGGATAGATAATACCTTCTTCTAGCAATTCTTGAACAATTTTCTCAATTTCATTTTTATGGGAAAATGGATGACAATAAGGGTGAACATTAGGAGGAAGAATGTCGGGTACTAGAGGAATGGAATGATCATGGTGTGGGGAGAGTATAGATTGAAGTTTAGGGTGAACAGAGGGTGTCTCAATGGTGGTAATGAAATGGATTTGGGAAATAATTCTTGAATGAAATTGCTTTAGTAGATTTTCCATTAGGAAAGAACTGATGATATTAGGTGAACTTGTTGTGATGCCTTGGAATTTATATTGTTGTCACTCCTATTGGAATTTCATGGTTAGTTCCTTAATTTCCATGAGTATAGGGACGAGAGTTTGTAACCATTTAACATCAATCATAATGTCACAATTTCCCATGTTGATATCAAACATATGAAATTTCAGGTGGTACTGACCAATTTGTAGAAACACATTTTCACAATTACCGCCACATTTCATGGAATCACCACTGACAATCATGATTTGAAAATTGTTGAAAATCATGATATAGCAATTGATTTCCTAGGAAATATGATGATGAATAAAATTATGGGTTCTTCCACTGTCAATGAGGATTGTGACTTTCCTGTTCTTAATGTATCCAATTAGCTTGAGGGTTTGAGGAGTAGAGAAGCTATTGAGGGAATGCAACAAAATCAACGGTTCAAATTATGGTGGATCAAAGGGAGGAGTAAGATCATTTGTTGGTGGTAGTTTTTCCACTTAGAAATTTTTTTCCTACTCATTAGCAAAATCCTCAAAAATGGTCATAAAAAGATTATGTTCCTTACACTTATTCCCTAAGAAATATTCGTCATCAAAATTATAGAAAAGACCCCTTGAGTTGGCGTTCAACCATCTCTATCCAAGTTAATTTTTGGATCTTGAGAGGAGTAACATGAGGGGAAAAATTGGTAGGTCGAGTGCGAGGAATAAAAGAGGGTTTTTGATTATGGGAAAATTCAACTTGTTGTGCTTCCTTCATAAGTTTAGTAGCTTCTAACCAAGTTTGTGGGTGATCCATGAGGACTTGGGATAAAATTTCATCCTTTAGGAAATTGATAAAGAATTCCCAGAAGAAGGCATCAGACATGCCCTTCGTTCTGAAAGCCAAGTGCTCAAATGAGGCAATTCTTCCACAGTGCCAGACTATTTCAACTTGGTCAAATGACCTAGATGGTGTGTGTCAGTGTCAAAGCATTCATAGAATTCGACCACAAACTATGTCTAAGAAACATACCCCTGGTGTGATTTTTTACACCATTACCATAATTTCCAGCGTTCAATATTCAGATAGAGGATATCATAACAAAGTTTGGCCAACTCATAAGTGATTTCATTAAAGGAGAAGTAATGTTCCATTTAAGTGACCTAGAAAAGTGGGATTCAATCCATCAAGTTTGTTCACTTTCACTCTTGGAAGACACAGATCACGATGAAGGGTGTTGGACTAAAAATTCTGGGAATTGGACAAATCCACACCTTCTGGGTTAGAAGGTTGTTTAGATGAGGTAAGGTCTATGGGAATATTTAGTAATGCCATGATATTGGAAAAAAAATATTCAAGTTGCATGTCAATGTGGGTATTGATGTCCCAATTCATATCCTATTTCATGTCTTCCATTTTGGCATCTATGGTGGATCACATGGAAGAATTAATGGAGGAAATATTGGCATTGATTTGTCTCAATTCCTTCTGATTCATAGATAAATCATATGATAGGGAATTGAGCTAGTTTTCAAGGTCTTAGTTGTGGGTGTGGGCCATGGTGAAAGGGAAACATAGGAATGAGGAAGGTGGTTCTGCATAGAAAATGGGTTACTGGTGAAGGGTACCACTGTGATTAGTGAAAAGAGAGGAATCCAATGGAAGAGGTGGGAAGTAAGGGTGCGAGAAGGGTGGGTGGGTCCATGGAGAAAAAATCCTTACAAGTGATAGATACCATTTTAATCAGGGAAAATAGAGGAAGCTAATGGGATAGGTACCAAATAAGGTTGCCAAAGGGACCACTATATTCCATCCTAACTAATATTGTAGTGATGAAATGCTCAAATAGTTTACAAGGACAATTGTGTAGGAATTTCACAATCAGGATGTAGGAGGCAGTGTTATGTGGGAAAATATCCTTTCTGTTCCTTTTCTGTTTTGTTCAGTTCCCAAGGGTTATGGTTTGTAGGGGTCCTATATATAAGGATTTCTGATGTGCTATAGCTCTATGATATACGTGTAGGGTCAAATAGTCGTACTTGACCCAATATCTCAGGGAACCAACTAAGGAGGCTAGATTGTACTCTTAGTCATACTATATGATTACCTAGGTACTAGAGACTATGTTCTTGAGTGTTATTCTTGGTGTCATTATACTAGTCAAGTGATCGATCAACTGATCTAGAGTTGTTTTTAGGAGAGCCATGGGACTCCCTATATAGTTGATTGTACGTGTGAGTGATGACCATGTATAGATTTTGTTTGATGTAGTACTACTCAAAGGGGTACCAACAAGGGTTACAGAGGTTTCCAACAAGGTGAAACTTTTGTTTCAGGTAACCCCATGAAATCGTATGTATTTCCTACATGTAGTATTCCCCAACCATAGTTTTACCCATTGAATGACAAATCTTTGTGCTTTAAAGATGCTGATAATACACTTCTCTACCCTGAAAGAAAATTTCCCACAATTTTCATAGAGGAAAGAGATATGATACCACTTGTAAGGTACTAGATATATTATAATAAGAAGAAACATAAATATTACAGTAAATACCAACAGAGCATCAAAATATAGAGAATCACAACATTAGAAAATGATACCTTTATTGATAGAAATCCAAATTCACTTGCCTCTTCGAGGAGGAAATCTCCAAAAGAGCAAAGATATATTACAATAATTCTCAAGACAATACTTTCTCATGCCTTCTACTCCTATTTATACTAATTCTAACATCTAAAGAACATTTTAGAGGAAGATCTTTCTAAAAGGGGAGGCTTTTATTAACTCTTATTACATTATACTTGTTCACATTATTAAATAGGCCTTATTAACTAATGTCGGCTTTTATTACATATAAATATTATTCTACCTACGCGAGGGGTTAGAGAGGTTAGGTCCCTAACACCAATAACTTTGCCACAAGATATGCAAAAACTAGAACATAGCCTTGACTTTCAAACTTCTTTTGTCCATCTAGTAATTGAACAAAGAAATTTATAAAATATGGACCTACATATGATGAACAATATTCAATGTTGCTACGGATGTATTCTAATGTACTTCCTTGAAAGAAAAAATAATAAGGCTTTTTCTATTCACATGGTATGGCCTTTAGCCTCTAGCTAAATTTATGGTATGATTTACCAACGATGTCCTTATCTGTAACTTGTGGTACATAATCAAGTTGCAAAGGGTTCTTATAACAAACAACAAGTGAAATACTCATGCAAGACATGTACATTTAAATGAGAAGGTTGGTTCTTGCATAAGTAGTGACTAGCTTAATGTTTCCACATTTTTCGAGAATGTATTTCAAGAGAGGTTCTTGAATTCTTTGTGAGGAAAAGTTTGTACCACTTGTGATACAACAACTATCATAAAACAAGAATAACAAAATTAGAAGAACCATAATTTCAACAAATATTTCCACAATAACACATTTTGTTCTATTAGTTGCTAAATGATAAGGAAGGTGAAGAAATGATGTAGAATGAATGATAGTCTCCATCACACCTATAATAAAAATGGGAAATTCATTTTACCTTCTTTTGTGATGGAGTGATGAACATAAGCTGACATTGTAGACCAAGTCAAATCCTAGACAATACATATACTCTCCCTCATTTTCAAAACCTTCAGGCCTCTCCTTTAGCCATGAATACACAGGGTACCATATCCCAAGTATCTTTCAATATATAGATACTCTAGCCTATATTCAATTGACAACTTATATCAAATCATGTAATGCAATTAATATGTGGAAATAATACCATGATTAAGTCCCAAATATATTAACAAACAAAAAACTTTCAACTAACCTATGATTAAAATTAAAATACTGGCACATAACCATCTTTATCTCCTAAGAAATTCAACATCCTCATATGTTCCCCTAAGTGGAAACATTTTACTACCCTTTTGGGTTTGAGACAAGGTAGACTCAACCGTGAGGACACACATTTGGTTATACGTGGACAAGAGAAATGGTTCAGGACTTCCATGTCATTGCATAGAATTTAAACCCTAATTTCAAATACTACAAAGCCTAAAATATGAAGTGTAGTTGATGTATGAATATTTTATGTGATGCAATCTACCTTTTACATTGGACCTGCATAATAAGTGTACATATATTTAGTATACAACATTAACATTTCATTATTCCATGTCAAGTTTTACTCAGATATAATGGTTCCATGAGAATTAGACTTGCAATACCCAGTTATGAAATCCAGTCAATGAATAGTTGAACATGATTTGTTTTGTTGGTATGATATTTGTTCATTTCTTGGATGACTATTTCCCCACCAAAAAAATTTAGCACCGTGTGAGGTTTGTAGGAGAGGTGCAGGTTTAAGATGCAACATTTTCAAATTAGAATCATTGAACTGGACTAAGTAATGTGTCTCTTGATGTGATAATGTGATGTTGGACTGAATCGTGTAAATAAATTGAGGACTGAAAATGAATGTAATTTATGCGGTCGTTCCACTGCAAATAATTCAATGACTAAAAATGAAATGTTATGTATGCAATTGAACCATTGCATATATTTTCATTACATAAAAGTTGCATATTGCATATATTTTCATTACATAAAAATTTCATTGTAGAATGTGTCTCTTGACATGAGAAAGACTAAAAGAAAAATTTGCATTGTAGAATGTGTCTCATGACGTGATAAAGATAAAAAATGAACGTAACGTATGAGGTCATTCCAGTGGGATTTGGGAATAATTTGATGACTGGAAATTAAATGTTATGTACACAATTGAACCACTGCATATATTTTCATTACATCATAGAAGTTGCATCATCAAAAAACATGAAACAAAATCTGCATTGTAGAATGTGTCTAAAGGAACAAAAATGAATGTAATGCATGTGGTCGTTCCACTGGGAATAATTTGATGACTGAAAATGAAATGTTATGTACACAATCAAACCACTATATATATATTTTATATACGGAGAATAAATAAATGATTACAAGCACAAGGAATCACTCTATGTTCTTTATAAATGTAAATGCGAGACCTGATTCAAAGAGAAGCATGGCATAGTTCTCTGGAAATTTGCAATTAAAGTGTTACCCTATGTTACCCTATGTTTATAGCCTCAAAAAGTGTTTCCCAATCCACAAGTATTAATTACAAGGGATTAGGATGATTTTTTGAATAAAATATTGTTGCAAAATGTAACATTTTTATTCAATTTTCTGAACATATCATATTGCAAAAGTAAATGTGGAGATCAAAAGAAAAAATACCAAGTCAGATATTAACAAAGATGAGACAGAAAAACAATCTCTTTATTTCATTCCAA
This sequence comes from Picea sitchensis, assembly GCA_010110895.2. Classification (NCBI taxonomy): domain Eukaryota; kingdom Viridiplantae; phylum Streptophyta; class Pinopsida; order Pinales; family Pinaceae; genus Picea; species Picea sitchensis. The sequence continues at coordinate 361,565 of SNQJ01S0005482.1, read as the reverse complement.
GAAATCAAAAGAATCATTCTCTTTACAAAATCCCTATGGGGGATATGGACCAAGGTCAAACTTAGATATCCCTGATGAAACCCATACAAAAGGACTCTGACAAGAAGTAGAAAATAAACTTTAAAATCTGGATCAACTTGCCATAGACTGCTGCCCACTTGACTCTGCACAATATCCTTTATCAGTCATGAAATTTAATTCATAAATAGACAAGTCTACAAAGACTATCAAAGATAAATCAACACCTCTGAAAACAAGTGTCTGAATGATATGATACAACTTGAACCTTGTTGTCTACAATAGGACCTTATTGTCATAAAAGAGACTTAGGCTTTTAATGAATTGAAGAATGAATGAAAACTAAACTATCTCAATAAAAATCAAGAGAAAACCTTAGTATGGTTTCTCCTTCTATTCCCCACTTGTTCTTCCTTCTCATTTGGCTTTTATGCATTCCAAATTGGATGAAGTAGTTCAAATACCTCTTTTAGTCAAGTTAACTAAAACTCAACTAACATTTAGTTTAGGGGAAAAATTAATAATGATAATAATAAAGGGTCTTTTATTAAATAATAACTAGTAGGTGGGACCCCTTGAGACTCCATTTAATTTCTTAACAAAAATAAACATAATAGACAATCAATCAAACACATCCCTTCTTGTGGATTCCATAATCATTTCCACAATTTGAAATTTAAATATCAGTCATATTTCAAATTATATCAAAACATGTAAATATCCACACTATCCAAAAATAGTTTGTTGTCCAAAAATTTCAGCAGTCCATTGTCCTTAATAAATCAATAATAAAACATAATCAAAAACCGTATTTTCCACTTTGAGAGGAAATTTTTCCTTTGTTATTGCTATCCCCTTTTGACTTTCCTGAATTAGACTTAGGTTGTGTCAAACCTTGAGGCTTGATCTCACTGATGACATGGGAACAATCATCTCTCAAGTATATACGAGATGTTATAGACTTGGCTGAGTCACTTGAAGGAGAGGAGAGATAGCAACAACTTTTCCTTTATCATGCATATGGCAGGCTTCAGTTTTCAGTCTTTTTCTTGCATGGGAGGAATGTATAGGTGAGTGTACAAGAGAAATATCATCATTTGGGTTAACAAGTTGAGGAGGAGGGGGTAAAGACAAATTTGGCTAGCCACGATGGTGGGAAACTATTGGGTGAACAATCTCCTGCCAATCATCATTCTCAAGAACTTCAGGTTTCAAAGAAACATGAGGGGGCATGGGGATACCAGGGATATTATGGGGTTGGAAGGGAGGCCTCTCTATCCTAGGATGGACTATCCCTTGTCCAATCCAATTGAAAAATCCATCTTGAAAGGGATGGTTTCACTCTTGAGGATCGACATCAAAATGTATTGAGAATATGGGCCTTATAGGCCCTCTATTCTAGTTTCCTTTGCCCATATTATTTCGGCCATGAATTCCTTTGCTGAAGAAGCTCATCCTGTATGCAACAATTATTAGCAACTAGCCTCTTAAACAAACCATAAATGACATTCTGTTAATATGAAACAAAGTTTGGCTCAACAATCACATGAGACCCATGCAATCCAATCCATAAAATTTATTTAATAATTTTCAAATGAGCAGGGGGTGCAATAGGATTTAGGGATATCTAAGGGGCTTGTATTGAGTGAAAAACTGATATAATGATTGGGAGTAAGAACACAATTACTACTCGACAATTCATTAAAAATTTGTTTGTGCAACAAAACCAAAACATATCAGTTGTCATCTATCTCTGTGTTATTTTTTATCACTGTCATACAAAGTTTTAATTTAATTTTAGTGAAGGGGGTGTGCAAAATGAATTTGGCATCGTGAGGGGATTTATAATGAACGCAAAAGTGAGAAAATGAGAGGGAATTAGATGGATATTGTTCATAAAATAAATTAATTCAATCAATTATCATAACTATGTTTCGAATTTAATCCAAATGTTATCGACTTCAAGACCAAATATTCATTGTTTCTCAATTGCATCAAACTGCTTTCTCTCTCAATAGTAATTTAATTTCCAAAAAATCCTCAATTTCTAATAGTTTGTGTATTGCAAACATTTCCAATTCAATAGTATTGCATGCTCAAATACTAATCTCTTTCCTTTTTAAAACAAAAAAAACATGCACATCCATCATAGATCGACAATAACAGTCAACCCTAAAACATAACCATGAGTTTGATCTTTGTGTGCATCGATATATATAGACTTATTTTTAAAACAATTGATAGTCTGCACGATAATTTCCATACGACGTATGAAGAGAACAAAATTAAATGATACACAAGTATCTTTGTTATCTATGCCAGAACACTCATCTTTGGTAATGAAACAATAATACACCCAATATAAACAATCAACAATCATTGTCCTCTAATCAACAATTGGGCTTGATTTAAATATATAAAGGTTCCTTTTAAGATCATGGATTGAATTCCTTTTAAAGGGAATGAGCCACATAACTATATGATGTATGAAGAGAAAGGAATGGTATTGAGATAGAGACACCTCTTTTAAACTGGATAGAATCATGATCGGGCTTGGAGAAACTCATACATGCATCTTCCTATATTTAAATTCAGTTAAGATCATGGTGGATTAAAAAAAGTAAACGAGACCATGAATGAGTAGAGGGATAGCTCTTGGTTGTATGTAACCACATATTTTCTTTCTTCTTTGTTCAAACAAATTTATCACAGAAAGAACTCGTACAGATTCGACCAAGAGGATGGGTTTATAATCGAGGGAGAATCTGTCTTTAAAATTCCACAATCATTAAACTAATCACTCAAAAATTGACAAACCCCAGAAGGTTCTCGAGGAGGGTAAAGGCAAGTCAGAGTCCAAGTCAGGCTCCTTTTTTAAAAAATAAATGTAGAAAGGAAACGAAATCCTGCTTGTCTTTAAAAAAAAAGAAAAAGAAAATATAGTGGTATTCATATCCTCATATCCATTTACCATCGATTAACAACCACATAACACAATGTAATCTTGAAAACAGAGAGCCATGATATTTTTTTTTTTAAACTATAGTCCTTCACCTTATAACTCCAAGCCTTTGACAAAATCATAAGTGAATGCCTGAGTGAAAATAAAGCAATTCGAGTGAAACAACCCTGTTGCACATAGGTCCCTCTAACACTTTGCGGAGAGGAATGAGGGTTAACTTAAGCAGTGGAGGGTACTCAAAACACAGAGAGATAATATATCTTTCCAACAACTGGGAGGTTGATAACCTATGACAACAATTGATAGTGAGGACACACAACACTCTTTGTGAAAAAAATCCAGGACCTAAATCGTATCAATTCAATAAATACACATGTATGCATTAAAATTCGGGGCCAACCAAGACTAGATTTTTGGAAATATTTTAGTGAAAAGATAGGAAGTAACAGGCCATCAACAATAGCTCGGGGTTTAGACAAAAGAAACACACCAATTGTCGACAGTTTCTCTACAACTGGATAAGGATTATGAAAATGACAGGGAGGGAAAACGAGTTGACAACCACTGAAATACAATCTTGTGGTTAAAACCCTCAACCATAAAACTTAGAGCATGTTGCATTACTATAACCATTATTCCATAGAGAACCATCATAAAAAACCTAACTGACCAAGCAAATAACCAATGCACAAACTTATAATCAATAATACCCATTACTCTGCTTACAAATACCAACATTTCACAATCACCATAAAGAATCCATAACACCATTTTTACACATAGTCGAAAACTCAAGAAAACGAAGAATCCATGCATTCCTGAGCCACCATTTGATTCTTAGTATAGAGAGTCCATCATGGATGGAAAGTTCAGATCCATACTTATGAGTAAATCACTTCAATGACGAACTTGTCGAGTTTTCCCCCTCCAATATTGAAAACGAAGAGCCTTCACAACCAACAGAGAAACAATGCAACCATGCTAGGGTGACGGGCTCAAGGGAGGTTTGGAGTGACATGCAGTTAATGCACGTTGCTTCCTCACCTGGTCCCATTCAATTCCATGTATGAGCCAATTATCTAACATAACATTCACCACTAACATCAAACCTTATAACCAATGCATAATTCAATGCCATATCCATTGTAAGATCTGATACCATATCCATTGCATATTGCGCCACCTGAGATATCTCATATCTATACGTTAACCACTTGCCATAACTACAACGATAATCACATATCAATGTTAGTATATGTGTGTTCCATTTAACTCTTTAATAAAATTGCATAGTCCTTTAACCAAACACATAGTATAATAGCTAGGACCAACACTTGTACCCATTTATACTTTCATTCGAAGTTTACACATAGTTTTTTATCATGGCCTTAGGATTAATACATAGTTCCTTTCTTTTTGTTTTGAGCTAGGTACCATTTATTATTCTTTGCATAATCATATATGGATAAGTAACCAATATATGGATAAGTAACCAATATATGAATTAATAATCAAGGTTGTAACATAGAACCTGTAAACAATGTGATTCTCATACCAATGGAATTGTTCTGTATCACAAGTAAATATCAATAGCATGTAGAAATAATGCCTCAATCAACCATTTATAACATCAATGGAACCAATACTGCATCATCAACTGTATAGGACTATGTAGGAAACATCATAACAACAACAAGATATAAATGTAATATGTCTATCCTTGTGCCTCTAGTCTACAAGGGGGTCCCACCTACTAGTATTATATTATTATCATAATTAAATAATAGCGCTTTTAATAATCATTTGCGAGCGGAATTCATTGTTGCGATTTTAATCATCAACACTCATCACCTTATTCACTGTGTCAAATGTTCATTGTGCCTCAATACTCCACTTAAATTCCCCTTTCCTAGTCAAATCATTTAGGGGTGTGCAAAGTTGGGAGAATCCCTTCACAAACCTCATGTAATAGCTACAAATGCCAATAAATCCCTTGATTTTTGTGAGTGTTTTCGGTGGGGGAAAATCAATGACGACCTAGATATTCTCTTGGTGAACATGTACCCCTTTCACTCCAATAATGTGTCCCAAGTAAAGAACCTTTGTCATCCTAATTTCACATTTTGATTCCTTGGCATATAGAGATTGTTTCATCATGATGCTCAAGATATCATCCACATGTTTGAGGTGATCCTCCCACGTTTTGATGTAAATTAGAAAGTCATAAGAAAATACAAGTAGATACTTCCTCAACTTTTTGTTAAACAGATCGTTCATACATGACTGAAAAGTGGCTGGTGCATTGGTCAATCCAAAAGGCATGACAAGGAACTCATAATTCCCATAGTGATAGTTGAAGGTTGTCTTATGAATGTCTTGCTCCCTCATCCAAATTTGATGGTATACAGAGAGAAAATAAATTTTTTTGAAGTAAATTGCACCATGTAACTCATCCAACAACTCATTTATTCTAGGAATGGGGTACATGTTTTCTATAGTCTTTTTATTCAGGGATATGTAATCAATTCACATGCGCATACTCCCATCTTTCTTCTTCACCAACACAATTGATGATGCAAATGGGATTGAAATCGGTCTGATATGTCCCATGGATAGTAATTATTTGATGTAATTCTCGATCTCGTCCTTGTGCTTCTTAGCGTGCATGTAAGGTGTAGTGATGACTAGATTGGACCCTTCTTCCAATTCTGTAATGTGTTCAAATTCCCTATCTAGTGGTTGACCTAGATGAATAGGCTCAAATAGATTTCTATGCCTTCGAAGGATTCTTTGTATGTCTAGAGGGTACTTGTTGTTTTTCTCATGACCTATTTCCATAAAAAAACATTCAGTTGCATAGGCCACCTCCTCATGCCTAAATATTGCATGCATTTTCTTGGTTACCTGTTAAGCCCTAATATTGGCTAATTACCCCTTAATTGAGACATATTAGATTAGTAATGTTATTTTATTTATGTCGGCTTTATTCCATTAGTTGTAATTATACCTCCTAGTCTCCTATATATACCAAGGAGACATTTTCATTTGGAATCATCTTGTACTTGAACATTTATGTGGGGTAAAAGGAGGTTGCCCACTTGAAGAGGCTTATTATTTGAAATTATCTCTTTTTCAAGGCATTGAGTACTTATTCTGAGGTTTTTCTATGCTATATTGATATTTTGTTCTTAACATATGGTATAAGAGCTCAAGGTCTTGGGGTTTCACTGCTACATCTGAGACATTGTGGAATTTTCGTTATAACATCGTTTTTTCTACAACAATTCAAAAGGAACGTCTTGGAGGATATTTAGTAGATGGATCAAGGTACGTTGGGTTAAAATTTCATCTTCTGAGGCCTTATAATTTGGAGATACATTCTTTTTAAGATAGGGTTCTGGAATCATCAAGAATTGAGTCATTGCGGAATTTTCGCTATAAATTTTTTTATGTAACGTTTCAAACCCTGAAATCTTGAGGATATTCTCAGAAATTAGTAAGGTATATATGGTAGTAATTTCATCTTCTGGGTCATCTTAAATTTGTAGATACACCCTGTGGAAGATAGGGTATCTAACTAGTCCTATTGACTAGTCTCAAGCAGGTGTTCTGGGTAAAACAATCATAAATGCTTCCTAGAGTATCCAAATTGAGTGAGACTAGTTGCATTGGATAGTGGAAAGAACGTAGTAGTTCAGGTGTGAGTTTCATAATTTAATATCAATTATTTTGTGTTGGGCATGCTATACAAGTGAGATCTCCTGGAAAGGCCAAAAATCATCAAGTTGTGGGGAAGTTATTCTAAATTCCACTTGGAACACCCAATTTTTATCAGACCTATTGCATTGAAGAGAGGAAATATCAGAGACCTACAAAAAAAAAAATTTCATACTCAGAAGGGTAGAAATTTTGGAGATACAATAAAAGGAAGATTGTTTAGCAGAACCACCTCAAAATCAAGGTTTAAAGTGATACTTGACCAACATGCCACCAAAAAAGGGAACTTCTACACCAAATAAGCCTCTAGAAAACCCTACTTGGACTCTTGATGAAGGTGAAGAAATGCATAGGGACATAAATGATGTACAAAAGAAGACAGTAAAAAAAGATGAACTACAAGAGATGATGTATTCAACAGAAGCTAAGTTTGAGGCAATAAATACTAAGATGGATGCTTTAAAATGGGAGATCATGGAAGGATTGAAAAATTTCCTAATAGAGAGGACACCTAAAAGTGAAAATGTATCCCATGAAATTCATGATGAGGACACCAGGAAGGTGAATCAAGAATGGAGAAACGCCAACTTTGGTTTGAAGACCAACCACATTCCTAAGATTGATATGAGAAACTTTGATGGCAAGGACCCAATCACATGGATACTTCAGATGGAGAAATTCTTTGATATACATAATGTGCCACATACACAAAAGGTACGAATTGCTTCTTTATATTCAGAACCCAATCAATTTGTTTGGCATCGATGGCTTTTTTCTCACAAATCACTCGTCTCTTGGACAATTTTCATGGAAGAAATGATAGCACACTATGAGGATACAAGGAGAAATACCTTCTTTAGCCAATTGATAAATCTCACACAAAAGGGTTCAGTTACCGAGCACATGGAGAACTTCCAAAGATTGAATATAAAGGTAACAGATATTCCAGATGAGCACTTGATTGATGTATTCATAGCAACTTTAAAGGATAACATTCAACATGAGGTTCACCTTTGGGAACCCAAATCATTGGAGAATGCATTTAAGGTGGCAAGAAATGTTGAAAGTAAAAATATAGCTATGGCTACTAGAAGGACCAATCCTAACATCTATAGAGAGAATAATGCTCCTTATTCTAAAACACCTTAACCTAAAGGTTGACACCTCAACAATCAGAGGAAAAGAAAAAGGTGTATTCTATACTTGTGACAAGAAGTATAGAAAAGGGACATAAATGTAATTAGAAGAAATTATTCTACATATGTTGAAGAGGGAAGAACAAGAACAAGAAGCATCTCCAAGATGAAAACATAGAAGCAATTTAGACTGCAGAAGAGTTGACTCCATGATATCATGTAATGTGAAAGCAAATTAGCACTACTCAAACCCTCAAGTTTGAAGGATACATCAAAAATAAAGAAAGGTAATAGTCCCTGGTAGTTCTCCATTACTCATAATTTCATTCACTGTAAATTTGCCAAATCTCTCAATTGCTTTGTATATCAATGCCAAAGTTTCAAATAATGATTGTAGATGGTGGAACTATCAATTTCTCAAGAAAAATCAATATTACTATGCAGGGAATATGCATAGTAATGAATAGTCCAATGGTTTATATACCCATGGGTGGTGATGATGTTGTACTAGGAATCAAATAGTTACAATCGTGCAAGACAATGGCTTTTAATTTTCAAGAGCTTTTCATGAAATTTCATTTGGAAGGAAAGAGATTGAGTTAATGGAATATCGAGAGCCTGGTAAGATTGATAAGCTCTAATGGCATGACAAATTTATTGAAAAGGGGCATCAAGAAGTTATTTCACAACTATGCTCAATAAATGTTCAGGCATCTAAGAAGCCATCTATTCCTCCAAGATCTTAAGATCATTGATAAGCATTCAAAGTATTGGAAGATATTCCCCAAAGGTCTTCCCATGCACTTTCGAAATCATGATCATGAAATTCACCTACCAATTCTGGGGTGTTCCTCTAACATAGAGGCCATATGAATGCCCTTGCTTGGAAAAGAGTGAAAGTGAGAACATGGTTGAAGAAATGTTGGGGATAAGTGTAGACCCTGTAAAGTTCTTGCCTCTTGCATGAGTGGTAATGAGTATTCGAAAGATAGCTCATAGTATGTTTTACATATTATAGAGATCAACAAGATCACCATTAAGGATAAGATTTCTAGCCATCATTGATGAATTGTTGGATGTGAACTGGCAATCTGTTCACAAAAGTGGATCTTAGTTCAAGGTATCAGTAGATTAGAATGAAGGAAGAAGATATCCAAAACAGATCGAACTCATGAAGGCTATTATGAATTTTGGTCATGCCTTTTGGCCCTAGAATGCACACCTTCTACATTCCAAGGGTTGATGGATTACATTTTCAAAATACTTCCTTTGAAAAGTGTGTTAGTATTTTTGATGATATACTAATCTATATAGAAAGTCTTGGAATGATCATGTTGACAACATGCTCTGGAGCTTCTACAACTACTAAAGGAGCAACAACTATGCCGTCATCCAAATGTTCTTTGGATAATTGAGGAGGTAGAGTATTTGGAGTCATATTGTATCTCATGGAAGGTGCAAAATTTATGCACCTAACAAGATTATGTCCATGATGGACTGGACGATTTCTAAAACATTGAATAATCTTAGAGGATTTTGGGTTTGGGTTCTTGCTGCAAGTTTGTTGTTTGGCACTATAGAATGAAAGCACCTTTAATGGCACTGAAGCTAGAGATGCATTTTCTAAAAGGACTCTAGGGCAACTAAATCTTTTGAACAACAAAGAGGGTGATGTCAGCTCCTATATTAGACACTCGAATTCACAAAACTAATATGGAGATGTGATGCCTTGGGAAATCAGGTGGTGTTGTCCTAATGCAAGAGGAAGGTATTGGCTTTGAAAGTCGACCACAGAAGGGAAAGGACTTACAAACCCATTTTATGAGAAGAAATGATGGCAATACTACATGCATTGGAGAAATGGCATCCTTACCTAATGGGTAGGCACTTCAAGGGTCAAATAAGATCTAATAGGTAGGCACTTCAAGGTCAAAATAGATCATGATAGTCTTAAATACTTCTTGGAACAAAGACTATCTTTAGAAGAACAACAAAAATGGGTAACCAAAATATTGGGTTATGATTTTGAAATCATCTATAAAAAGGGGAATAAAAATGTTGTGGCAGATGCACTCTCAAGAAAGGATGAAGATGTTGAGGCCTTTCTCTGTGATATCTCAATCACCAACCCGATTGGATAATAGAAGTAAGGGCTAAATAGAATAATGAAGAAAAAGTGTGGACTCTCTTTCAAAGGTTGCAGCAGGATTCCAGTGCATTAGATACATTTACATGGAAAAATGATTCACTATGGTACACAGATCGTTTATATTTATGTAAGAACTCCCAACTCCAACAAAAGGTACTATTGGAATTGCACACCTCTCCAGTAGGAGGGCACTCGAGATTTTTGAAAACCTACCATAGAGTCAAGAAGGATTGTTTTTGGGATGGCCTTAAAACTGATGTTCAAAGGTTTGTAGCTGAATGTTTGGTTTGCCAACAAAATAAGGTGGAAACAATTAAGACCTCAGGTATTTTACAACAATTAGCCATCCTGAGTCAGCGTTGGGAGGAGGTTTCCATGGATTTCATCACAGGGTTACCGAAGTCTGAAGGAGAGAGTGTCATCATGGTGATTGTTGATAGAATGACCAAGTACACACACTTTTTTGCACTCTCTCATCCCTTCAAAGCTAGTACGGTTGCCACTACATTCATGGAGACAATTCAAAAGCTACATGGCAGCCCAAAGATAATTTTAAGTGACGGAGATCCCATCTTCACTGGACATTTTTCGACATAATTATTTTCTTGTTTGGGTACTCAATTGGCTCATAGCTCAGCCTATCGTCCTCAATCTGATGGATAAACCAAGATAGTGAACACATGTTTGGAAGGCTACCTCCATTTCTTTGTCTCTAATAAACAAAAACAATGATCCAAATGGTTACCCTTGGCAGAGTGGTGGTATAACACTTCCTTTCATACTGCAACAAAAATGACACCATTGATGGCACTCTATGGATACCACCGTCCTTCCATCACTTCTTCTCTAAAATAAAAATCTAAGGTTCAAGTAGTGGAAGATCACATCGAGCATCAACAAAAAGTTCTCCAAATCTTAAAGGACAACCTGACCATGGCACATAATCACATGAAACAACAAGCATATCAACATCGTAGTGAAAGAAGTTTTGAAGTAGGGGATTGGGTTCTTTTAAGACTACAACCATACAAACATATATCCCTCAACCAAGCCAAGAAGGATAATAAATTATCACCAAAGTACTATGTCCCTTATAGGGTGTTGCAAAAGATTGGTACTATGGCATACAAATTGGAGTTGCCTGCATTTTCACGAGTACACCTAGTTTTCCATGTTTCATGCTTAAAAAAGGTTGTAGGAAACAAGATCCCAGTTCAAGCTATATTTCCAGAACTTGACGAGGAAGGAAAAATCATATTGGATCCTAAAGCCATCCTTGACACAAGAATTTTCTAGATGAAGAATAGATCCATTTCACAGTATCTCATTAAATGGAGGAAACTACCGGTTGAAGATTCCCCTTGGGAAGATAAGTCTTTTATACAGAAGCATCTAGATTTACTCAAGTGTTGCAGACAACACTTGTCTCAAGGGGAGGGGCAAGTTAAGCCCTAATATTGGCTCATTACCCCTTAATTGGGGCATATTAGATTAGTAATGTTATTTTCATTATGTTGGCTTTATTCCATTAGTTGTAATTATACCTCCTAGTCTCCTATATATACCGAGGAGACATTTTCATTTGGAATCATCTTGTACTTGAACATTTATGTGGGGTAAAAGGAGGTTTCCCCCTCGAAGAGGCTTATTATCTGAAATTATCTCTTTTTCAAGGTGTTGAGTACTTATTCTGAGGTTTTTGTATGTTATATTGATATTTGGTTCTTAACATTGTCACAACTCTAGGTGACTCCAGTGTCATCCCCCTAAGCGTGATTCTCTTCCCCTCTTCTGTATTGAAGGACATTTCCATGGTTTTGTAGTTGGTGGTAATTGGCCCCAAGGCACTAAGCCATTGCACACCTAATATGATATTAGTGTCAGGAATGTCCACTACATAAAAATATTATGTGAAGGTCTATCTTCCTAATGTCAAGTTCATCTGTGGAATACACAAGTTATAAGCTATAGTGCATCCCCATGCTACCTCAACCAAGAATCCCTCAAAATCGGTTGTAGGAATATGTCTCATGTCTACCATAGAAATATCAATAAAATTAGGAGAAGATCCTCCATCGATCAACATTGTTTCACATTGTCCCTGTACAACTCCCTTCATCCGAAAAGTGTTAAACTTATGCACTCTACTCATAGATTCAATAATAACCTTTTTGAGTCCTCCATCTTGATGTAAGGGTACCTCATCTCCTTGCGTATGCAAGGATTTTTCTTCCTCCCTGTGGCTCACTTGTATATTATGGATAGCTCCAGCCTCCTCCTCATCTATTTCTTCCTCACTATCAGATACCACTTCTATATAGTGAATTTTTCCTTTTCCCAAACACCTATGACTTGGCTACCATGGTTATTTGTAGGTGAAGAATAATTTTTTCCTTCTTAACTCTCTTCTTGTGGCTTCATCCAAGGTCCCATTGCCTTTGTCAACCTATGTAGTATCTTGGCCTCTTGTGATGATTATAGGTCTAGGTGTAAACTTGTTTTTGTTAGCTGCCCCAATTAGATCTTGGGTGAACTCAATGGAATCCTGTAAGCTTACATGTTTAAAATCCTTAACCCATCATTGCAAAGGTTCAATACATCCTTCTATATACATCATTTGTAATATGGATTCTGACATGTTAGGAACCATAACTGACACTGTCTAAAACTCCTCAATGAAGGCTTCAACTAATCTTGTTTTCCTAATCTGTGTGAGCTCCATGAAATGAAGTTTTGGATCCTCTCTGTCAAACCTGTCAATGATTATCTGGGTAAAGTCATGATAATAAGTGACCTACTCGTGTCCCAAGGTGGTCATCCAATGAAACCACCAATCATGTGCCTTTCCCATCAAGTACAATGTTGCAAACTTGATAGAATTTCCTTCCTCCATGGTATTCAATTGGAGATAAGCATCCTTCATTTGCACCCATGTTGTGGCTGAGATTTGATTTGATCGATCAAAGGTTGGAAACTTCATTATGTCTTCCTTGCATCCTAGCTCATTGTCACCTCAATAATGATCCTTAGATTTTATTTTCATCTTGATGTGGAAATAATCCCCCATGGAAACTTGTCTCCTAAATCACATGCTCATGGAATTTTAATCCCTTTTTGTGGTCTCCCATTCATCCCCTAGACTCTCATGATTGAAGGCATTAGTGTCCCTTTGTTGTGCATTCACAAAAGTAGGCATGTACGGTTTAGGTGTAGATCTGCTCGTTGTGTGATATTGGGTTGGTATACATTCATTTGGTCTATGCCCTTATGCATGGAATTTATGTATGGACTCATCATGATTCCCATTTCCACCATGAGACACATTAGCATCATGATTTCCATCAAATAGGGGTGGATCTTTACCATGTATTTGCTCCATAAAATATTGAGAAAGAATACCTCGGTGTTTTCTCTGTTCCTCCATTAAGGCTATCATTTTTTCCTTTCCTCTTTGAAAATTTGCAAAGGATAGTTTGAGTTCCACCCATGCCAAGGATAAATGGTTTTGCATCTCCTTTAGGTTGTGCTGCATAATAACCTATTTCTTTTGTAGTGCATCATTCATTGTTTGAGTTACCCTTTCGGCCAAGAAAGTTGCCTCTTCTGATGTTTCATTTTTCGTCCCATGAGTTTCCCCCATACTAAATTCTAGCTCTTATCCTTCAAGAATACCTGATACAGGCTATCCCCCACAACCTCTCCTCCTAGTCATCAATGTTTTATAATAGGCTTGTGAAGGAATTATCTCTGATACCACTATAATGTTCCCAAGAAACATTGCTAGGAACTTGGTGTTTTAAGTCTGTCTGTTTGCTTGTGTTTATCAAAGGTTTTGTAGTTTATCCTTCATATTTGCGCATGGAGTGGATTAACAAGTTTTTACAACATATAATGATGGAAATTGGAACAAAAAAATAAAAATAACAAGATGCTAACAGTGTACACAAGAAGATAGTCACAAGCTTTAGATGTGATATTTATTTAGTAAATATGTTGACCTCCAACAAGAGATACACATATTTGGGAGAAATATAAGAGATACAAGTGTGGTGACTGAATATTCCTCCAACACATTTTGAAAGAAGTAGTAAGGAACCTTACTAGACCCTTAGTGACTACATGCAATAAGACAAGATCAATTTATTTCCCTTCCTCTAGATGTGGTACTGAACCTGGCAGGGTTGCACCCCTCTAGACTGCAAAAACCCTCAATATTTTGACCTCTTCAGATATGACCCTCAACCTTGTGTATAATGTTGTAGATAAATAGATTTTGGAATTCCCGACACCAATGGAGAGTTTATCATCTTTACTGAGAGATCCACTACTACAATGCTTCCTCCTTTAAAAATTCTCCCAATGCAAGAATAAATGGATGTGAGTCTTAAATCTCCCCAATACTGATAAAAAAAGGTGCTAGGGTGTTGTAAAACCCTTTTGGAATGACCTTGGCCACAAATCTATCTTTCCTTGGCCATATCAAATTGTTTTCTCCCCCACAGTGCACCCTCTTTGTAGAAAACATCCATATTTGTTCCCTAACTCTTCTTCAACTATAGAAATCAAACTTGTAGATGAATAGAATGGTTAGGGAGGAATATTTCACCTCCTTGGCCAAGCTTGGACCAGGAACAGAGGGATATTTCACCTACTTGTTGATCTCTAGGGTTTTTTCACTCAAAAGCCTCAAAACGTAAGTTGCATAGCTCAAGAGAAATAAGAGAAAAATGACATGCATACTGAGTGAGGCACCCTTCTCTTTCTTTTATACCTCCATCTTCTAATTTTAAGTGGATTTACTTTATTGTCTTTTCCAAGGTTATTACTTTCTTTTCTCCTTAAGTCAAATAACCCTTTTTCTGCTTTATCAAAGTCACTTTAATAATATACATTAAGTTCACATTAGCACCTCCTAACCCCTTTTACCCATGGGACTATAGTATAGAGGGGTGACTAAACTACTAAGTTCTTTAATGTTCTTGTCAAGGAGAGGGGAACACTACAATTTTTCACAAAAAAGATTCGCCAATTTCCATTTTGTCTAAAAACAATTCACCCAAATTCCATAGAATATAATTACTTTACCTTTAAAATCGCTAAAATTTTACAGAAACTAAATAAAATCCTTAGAAATCTAAATATTTTTACCAAACTATGGCCAAACATTTTACATTTTGCATATTAAGGACTAGTAAGATTAGGCCACGTTTCTACATTTTAATATAAATTTACATCCTTAAAATTAACTGTGACACAAGGTTATGGGAGATTTGGTCATCCTTCCCAATGATAAAATTTTTATAATAAAGGGAGCCGAGAAAGGGATGGCAACTTGGAATCATTCCTTGGCACCATTATCATTTTTATTGCATATCATCTTTTCTCTATGGTTGCCCCCTTGGTTAGTTTTAGTTCTTGGTCTCTTTCATTTCTATGTTAGGCTAATTTTTTATAAGTAACGTTCTTGTTCAGAAGCATACTCACTTCATTAAATTAGTCTTTCTAAGAACTTAACCTGTTTCTTAAAGAAATTTCTCTTAGTATGAGTATTGAATTCTAATAAACTAAACTTGACTTCACTAGCATCCACCTTAGCTTGTGCCTTATCAACACCTTTGAGAAATGCAAAGGAACCTCCACCAAACCTAGGTGTCTAATACATGGAGGCTCCATGGTCAAATCCCATACAATGTCATCATCATTCCTCTTGGCTCTCTTCTTCCTTCTCATTGGATAATGGTCAATATACTCATTCTTCACCCTCCTCCTTTTCCTCTACAAACGTTTTTCAAATTCTGATACGAGAAATTTCTATCCATTGACTTGCGTATCTTTGATTTGTGCCCTCTCTCCTTCCTTGGTGACTTTGAATTCTTATTAATCTAGGCATTATTGTGTAGTGGTGCCCATGGATTCTTGTCCCCTTCTTCTTCTCTTTGATCATGATATCTAGGGTCTTAGTTCTCTTAGTGCACTTAGTGCTTGCCGATGACCATTGCGACCACACAAGCTATCACAAATGGTGCTTATGATAGAGTGACATGGCTTCCCATTGTTCTACTTGTAGTAGAGATCTCCCTAGAGGGATTCTTCCTCAATATGTGGCTCTAGTTCTAAAACTACATATTATAACCTTTGTGAAAAATAGAGGTCAATCGACATTCGGGGTTCGGTGTTTACAGACGCTCAACACAAAATAAAACAAAACAACAATCCCCAAAATGTGAACGAGGATATGGGCCCACACTGGAGATCAGACTTCAGTATTTCAGGGTTTACGAATAACCGACGCACAAACAAAACAAAATGTCACTTGTCGATTTGCGAAATGCGAATAGGCTGTGGGACCAACAATTTCTGGTTTCGGCATTTGGAATAACAAGAGAACTTTGCACACATTTAAGTAGGAAGTACCGAATGCGAAATAAGGTTTATTGGAATTGGGGGCTTGGCATTTACAAATACATAACACAGAAACATAACAAAACTAAGTTTTTGAGACTAAATAACTCCACGAAGTTTTTAACAAATAAAACTCTAAATGCCGAATTTGATCAAGGAATGAAGAAAACGAGTTTACAAACTCAACAAAAAAGCTATAAACGCAGAGTACACCTACAAATACAGAATAACAAATTTCATTCAAAAATGTTTTTCCAAGATCTGTCTAAATGACAATCTATTTCAAGATATTTATACAAAACAAAAATTTCCCCTTTGATCTTTGAAAGAATTTGATTAAGGCAGTGATGGTTTCTCATGGTCTGCAAAGGTTAAGGCGGCCACCGCTTAAGTGATATGTAAGACAAAATTAATGATAGATGCTTAAGCCTTGAGTCTTGAAGGGTCAAGATGGCCACCGATTCACCATTTGAACAGGGGCAGTGAAATGATTACTTTCTGACATACTCCCTCTTAATCATTTCAGAGACAAACAAACTTAAAACAAGTAAAAAAAAAATGTTGTAAATAATGCATTACAACTTGCAGACCCCAATGTTTCTTCTATGGTTTTTAAACAATTAATTTCCTAAGGGCTTCGTAAATATGTCTGGAAATTGTTCTTCAAATCTGCAAAACTGAACAAAAAAGTATTTTCCATTTACTAGCTCTTGAATGAAATTATACCTTGCATCA
This sequence comes from Picea sitchensis, assembly GCA_010110895.2. NCBI lineage: Eukaryota > Viridiplantae > Streptophyta > Pinopsida > Pinales > Pinaceae > Picea > Picea sitchensis. The sequence goes on along the minus strand of SNQJ01S0005482.1, from coordinate 344,446 downwards.
ATGTGCTTACTTTGTTTGTGAAAGACATGATTCTTTGACAGTGCAATGGAAAATTTATCGTCACAGAAAATTTGGATTGTATCATTCTGGTTATGCAACAATTCATTCAAGACCCTTCTCATCCACACAACTTGACATGTAGTTGCAACTGTTGCAACATACTCAGCCTCAGTAGAAGATAGAGTCACAATGGGATGTTTCTTTGATGCCCATGCCACCGCTCCAGATCCAAGAATGAATACATACCCAAATGTTCTCTTCCTGTCATCAATGGAACCTGCAAAATAACTATCATTATATCTGATCAGCTCAAAGTTTAAGCTGGATGTGTATCGAATACCAAAATTAGTTGCTCCAACAACATATCTTAGGATCCTCTTTCCTGCCTACCAATGAGTACTCTTTGAAGTCTCCATGAATCTAGAAATCAAACTCACAGCAAACATAATGTCAGGTATGGTTGTTTTTAAGTACATAAGGCTTCCAACCAGCCTCTTATACAGAGTTGGATCAACATATGATCCCCCATCATACTTGGTAAGTTTAATACCAATTGCCATTGGTGTTGCAGCTGGCTTGCAATTCAACATTCTAAAACTTTTCAACACTTCATTTGCATTGTTAGTTTGACAAATGAAAATTCCATCATAAGATTGATCCACTTCAATTCCAAAAAAATATTTCATCAATCCTAAATCAGTCATCTCAAACTCTATTTTCATGGCATTTTAAAAATAATGTACAGATAGATCTCCAGGAAAAATCATGTTAAGCCCTAATATTGGCTCATTACCCATTAATTGGGGCATATTATATTAGTAATGTTATTTTATTTATGTCATCTTTATGCCATTAGTTGTAATTATACCTCCTAGTCTCCTATATATACCAAGCAGACATTTTCATTTTGAATCATCTGCTACTTGAACATTTAAGTGGGGTAAAAGGAGGTTGCCCCCTTAAAAAGGATTATTATCTAAAATTATCTCTTTTCCAAGGAGTTGAGTACTTTTTCTGAGGTTTTTCTATTCTATATTGATATTTGGTTCTTAACATATGGTATCAGAGCTCAAGGTCTTGGGGTTTCGCTGCTACATTTGAGACACCTTGGAATTTTCTCTATAACTTTTTTTCTAAAATGTTTCAGAAGGAATGGCTTTGAGGATACTTAGTGGATGGTTCAAGATATATTGGGTTCAAAATTCCTCTCCTGAGACCTTATAATTTCAGAGATACATTCTATACAAGATAGGGTTCTGGAATCATATTGAACTGAGTCATTGCAGAATTTTTGCTATAAGAACGTTTCTGTAATGTTTCAGACCCTGAAATTCGGAAGATATTTATAGAAATTAGTAAGATAGTTGTGGTAAAAGGTTCAACTTCTGGGTAATCTTAAATTTGTAGATACTCCTTGTGTAAGATAGGGTATCTGACTAGCCCTATTGACTAGTCTCAAAAAGGTGTTCCACGTAAAACAATCATAACTTCTTCCTAGAGTATCCAAATTTAGTGGGACTAGTTTCATTGGATCATGAAAAGTCTGTAGTATTTTGGGTGGGAGTTTCAGAATTTTATATCAATCATGTTGTGCGGGGCACACTATACAAGTGAGATCTCTTGCAAAGTCCAAAAAAGAGCAAGTTGTGGGGAAGTTACCGTAAATTCCATTTGGCAAATCCAATTCTGATCAGACCTATGGCATTGCAGAGAAGAAATATTAGAGAGCTACATAAAATAAAGTTTCATACCCAAAAGGGCTGAGACATGGGAGATACAACAAAATAAATATTGTCTAGCAGAACCACCTCAAAATCAAGGTTCAAAAGTGATACTTGGCCAACATGCCACCCAAAAAGGGAACATCTACACCAAATAAGCCTCCAACATGCCACCCAAAAAGGGAACATTCACACCAAATAAGCCTCCGTAAAAATCCTACTTTGGACTCTTGATGAAGGTGAAGAAACAAGTAGGGACATAAATGATTTGGCTAAAAGAAGATAGTAACAAAATGTTAACCAAGATGATGGAGGGTTTAAAGGGGAGATCATGGAAGGGTCAAGTACCTTTGTAACAGAGAAGACACCGAAGTGAAAAATGCATCCCATGAAATTCATGATGAGGACACAAGAAAGGTAAATCAAGAATGGAGAAACTTCAACTCTTTGTTTTGAAGACCAACCACATTCCTAAGATTTCTATGAGGGAAGTTTGATCATAAGGACCCAATCACATGGATAACTTCGTGATGGAGCTTCATTCTTGATCTCCATAATGTGCCACATACAATAAAAGGTACCTAATTACATCTTTATATTTAGAACCTAATCAATTTGTATGGTATCAATGGATTTGTTCTCAAAAGAAATCACTCGCCACTTGGACAATTTTCATGGAAGAAATGGATAGCACACTCATGAGGATACAAGGAGTAATACCTCTTTAGCCAATTGATAAATCTCAGTAAAAGGGTTCGCCATCAGCACATTGAGAAATTCCAAAGATTGAATATAAAGGTAACCTATATTTCGTGATGAGAACTTGATTGATGTATTCATAGGAACTTTAAAGATAACATTCAACATGAGGTTCGGCTTCTTTAGGAACCCAAATCATTGGAGAATACATTTATGGCAAGAAATGTTGAAAGTAAAAATATGGCTATGGCTACTGTAGAAGGACCAATCCTAACATCTATAGAGAGGAAATGCCTCTTCTTCTAAAACACCTCAACCGACAAGGTTGGCACCTCAACAATTGAGGAAAGAAAAGAAAAAGGTTTATGCTTTAATTGTGACAGCAAGTACGTAAGGGACAAGTGTGGTGAGAAGAAATTATTCTACATAGATTGTGAAGAGGAATAAGAACAAGAACAAGAACCATCCTGAGATGAAAAACATAGAAGCTAATTTTGCATGTCAAGAGTTGACTCCTACCATATCGTGTAATGCACTGGCTATAATTAGCACCCTCAAACCCTCAAGATCAAGGATACCAAAATAAAAAGGTAATAGTCCCACTTGATTCTCGGGTAAAGACTCATAATTTCATTCACTCTGCAATTAGCCAAAGATCTCAATTGCTTTGTATATCCTGACACCAACGCTTCAAGTAATGATTGGTGCATGGGGAGCTATCACTGCTCAGAAAATGCAATAAGATCAATCTTACCATAGGGGAATATGTAACGAATATTCTAATGATTGCTATACCCACGAGTGGTGCAGATGTTGTAAAATTAGGAACCAATGGTTACAATCATTAGGAACAAAGGCTTCTAATCTTTCAAGAAATTTTCATGAAATTTTCATTGAAGTTGAAAATAAAATTGAGTTAAGAGGTATCACAGGAACTCGCAAGGATAAGCTCCCAACAACATGACAAATTTATTGAAAAAGTGGCATCAAGGTTTTATTGCACAGCTATGCTCACTGGATGTTCAAAGATCTAAGCCATTCATCCCTCAAGATCTCCAAAGGATCACTGGATACCCAAAGCATTTGAAGATATTCCCAAAGGTCTTCCACCCACCTCAAATCACGATCATGAAATTCACCTTAATTCCTAAGAGTATTCCTCTTAACATCATGCCATATAGATACCCTTATGCCCAGAAGAGAAATTGAGTGCATGGTTGAAGAAATGTTAGAGGCTAGCATTATTAGACCTAGCCAAAGTTCTTACCGCGACCAGTGGTAATGGTATTCAAGAAAGATAACCTACATGTGATGTGTCCGCATTAAAGAGATCCCAACAAGATCACTTGTTATTTAAAGATAAGCTCCTATCTCACTCATTACGAATTGCTGGATGAACTACATGGACAAATCTATTTCAAAAAATTGATATTCATCGGTATCACCTATCTAATGAAGGATGAAGATATCCCAAAACAACATTCAACTCATGAAGGCCATTATGAATTTTTTGGTCATGCCTTTTGGCCTTACAAAATGCACCTTCCACATTCCATATTGATGAATTCCATTTTCAAGCCCTTGAAAATTTGTGTTAGTATTTTGGATTGATATACTAATATATAACAAGTCTTGGGAGGATCATGTGCCACATGTTGACAAGGTGCTACAACCACTCAAGGAGCAACAACCATATGCCAAACCATACAAATGTTTCTTTGGAGTAAAGGAGGTAAAGCATTTCCATCACATTTTATCTCATAAAGGTGTCAAGGTATACCCTGAACAAGATTAAGGCCATTATGGATTGGTCAGATTCAAAACATTGAAGAATCTTAGAGATTTTTGGGTTTGACAAATACTACCGCAAGTTTGTTCCTAACCATGGAAGAATAGGAACACCTTTTAACAACACCAACTAAGAAGGATGCATTTTCATGGACTCCAGAGGCAACTAAATCTTTTGAGCAACTTAAAGAGTGATGCATAAAGCTCCGCCTAGACCATCCTGTAATCTACAAAACCTTATTATGGAATGTGATGCCTCAGAAATGGAATTGGTGCTATCCTAATGCAAGAAGGATGCCCCTGGCTTTTGAAAGTTGACCACCAAGGGAAAGGACTTACAAAAACCCATTTATGAGAAGAAAATGATGGCACACTACATGCATTGAAGAAATGACATCCTTTAGCTAATAGGTAGGCACTTCAAGGTCAAAACATCATGATAGTCTTAAATACTCTCGGGAAAGACTATCTTCTTTAAGAACAAATAAAAATGGGTAACCAAGATATTAGGTTATGATTTTGAAATCCTCTATAAAAAGGGGAAGCAAAATTGCCAGTGTGATGCACTCTCAAGAAAGGATGAAGATGTTGAGGCTTCTCTATCTCGACATCCAACCCTCGATTGGATAATAGAAGCAAAGGATGAATGGAAGAATGAAGAAAAGTGTGGACTCTCATTCAAGTTGTTGCAACAAGATTCAAGTGCATTAGATACATTTACATGGAAAATGATTCACTATGGTACAAAGAGATTGCTTTATATTTATGTAAGAACTCCAACTCAAAACAAAATGTACTATTGGAATTGCACACCTCTCCAAGAGGGGGGCACTTTGATTTTTGAAAACCTACCATATAGAGTCAAGAAGGATTTTTGGGATGGCCTAAACCGATGTTGAAAGGTTTGTGGAAGAATGTTTGGTTTTCCAACAAAATAAGGTGGAAACACTCAGACCCCATGTCTTTTTTTAAATCCATTATCCATCCCAAGTCGTAAGGTTTGAAGGAGGTTTCCATGGATTTCACTGTTGCTACCAAAGTTTGAAGGAAATAGTGTAATCATGGTGATTGCTGACAATGACTATATACCACTTTTTTTGCACTCTCTCATCCCCTTCAAAGCTAGTACAATTACCGCCATACATATTCATGGAGACAGCTCAAAATCTACATGTATGTACCCCCAAAGATTATTGTGGGTGACAGTAGATCCCATCTTCACTAGACATTTTGACACAATTATTATTCTCTTGTTTGGGTCCTCAATTGGCTTATAGCTCATCCCATCATCCCTCAATATGATTTGGACAAAGTGAGATAGTGAACAATGTCCGAAGGCTACCTTCGTTGATTTGTCTCTATAAACAAACACAATGGTTTAAATGGTTACCCTTGGAATAATGGTGGTATAACACTTCCTTCATAATTTAAACAAAGATGACAATTCATTTATGGAACTTTTATGGATACCACCATTCTTCTATCACTTCTTCTCTAAAGAAAATCTAAGGTTCAAGCAAAGTTGGAAGATTACATCAGAAACAACAACAAGTTTCAAGTCTTAAAGGACAACTCTACTCATGGCACAAAATCACTAAAACAAATGTCGGGATCAACATCGCAGTTGAAAGAAATTCCTTTGAAGTAGGGGATTGGGTGTTTTCAAGACTACAACCATACAAACGATGTCCCTCAAGCAAGCTAAGAAGGATAATAAATTATCACCATGGCCCTTATAAGGTGTTGCAAAGATCGGGTACCATGGAATACAAATTAGAGCTACCTGAATCTTCACTTGTGAGTACATCGAAGTCATATGTTTCATGCTTAAAGAAGGTTATAGGTGACAAGATCCGAAGTTCAAACTATATTTCCAAAACTTTATGAGGAAGGAAAATCATATTGGAGCTTGAAGCATCACTGACACAAGAATTGGCCAAATGAGGAATAGATCCATTTCAGAGTATCTCATTAAATGGAGGAAATTGTCGCATTGAAGATTCTACTGGGGAAGATGAGTCGTCTTTTATACAGAATCATCCAGAGTTACTCAAGCGTTGCGGACAACACTTGTCTCAAGGGGAGGGGAATGTTAAGCCCTAATATTGGCTCATTACCCCTTAATTGGGGCATATTATATTAGTAATGTTATTTTATTTATGTCAGCTTTAAGCCATTAGTTGTAATTATACTTTCTAGTCTCCTATATATACCAAGGAGACATTTTCATTTTGAATCATCTGGTACTTAAACATTTAAGTGGGGTAAAAGGAGGTTGCCCCCTCGAAGAGGCTTGTTATCTTAAATTATCTCTTTTTCAAGGTGTTGAGTACTTTTTCTGAGGTTTCTCTATACTATATTGATATTTGGTTCTTAACAAATCAGGTCATCAACATACAAACAAACAATCAAAATTTTACCTTTCTAATCTATCTTTGTATATAGAGTTGGTTCACTTGGACTTCTGTTGAATCCAACACTGATCAGGTATTCATAAATATTCGTATACCAAACTCTGGATGCCTTCTTCAATCCATATAAGGCTTTCCTTAACTCGTAAACTTTATCTCTGTGTTTATAAATTTCATAACCTAGAGGTTGTCTTACATAAACCTCTTCTTCCAAATATCCATTCAAAAATGCAGACTTTATGTCCAAATGATGCATGATCCATCTATTCTGAGTTGCAATAGCTAATACCATCCTCACAGTGTCAATTCTTGCTACAGGAGAAAATGTTTCATTGTAATCAATACCGGGTTGCCGACTAAACCCCTGAGCTACAAGTCTTGCCTTATACTTTTCAACTTCACCATTTGCATTCAACCTAGTCTTATAAACCCACTTAACACCAATATTGTTCTTACCTTCAGGTAAATCTACAAGATCCCAAGTGTTATTTATTTCAATGGAATCAATCTCCTCATCCATTGCTTTTATCCAGACATCCTCCTCATCCATTGCTTTTATCCAGACATCCTCTTTAGCATCTTCATCAAAACTTACAGGATCACATGCCATTAATGCAAAATTTGAAATCTGATGTACTTCTTCATTTTGATCATATAATTATCTTAAGCTTCTAGTCTTTTGTCCTTTAATTTTGTTTCTTAATGAAGCTAAAGTGGGATTTGATTCACTACTTACCTGTGAATCTATTTGATGTCCACCATGTCCAAATGGCTCACCACGCACATGAGTTATGGGTGTTCCAAATTGAGATGGGCTGAAATCTGGTGCTTTCCTTGTTGGACTTCTTGCTGTAGGCGTATGTGCATGTGGAACCATCTGTCCATCTCCTTAAGCCTGTTCAACTCCATCATTATCTTCACAGGGTAACACAACTCTCTCTGAAATTGATTTGTCAATACTTCCATCCCAAGCTTCATCTTCTTTAAATTGAACATCTCCGTCGATTACATATTTCTGGGTGATGGGATTGTAGATTTTATATACCCTAGACTCTTCACTGTATCCAACAAAAATACATCTTTCGCTTCTATCATCCAACTTCCTCCTCATTTATACAGGTACATGCGCAAATGCAACACATCCAAAAATTCTGAAATGAGAAACATTGCAAGGCTTACCATCCGAGGCTTCCTGAGGTACATGATCACTGATGGTCTTGGTCAAACTTCTATTCAAGATAAAAATAGAGCAAAAAACTGCATCTCCCCAATATTCATTTGAAAGATGCTTCTCTTTCAACATGCTTCGAGCCATATCCATGATGGTCCGATTCTTCCTTTCAACCACTCCATTCTACCATGGAGTATATCGAGCAGTAAACTGCCTTTTAATTAAATAAAGATCACAAAATTCAATGAATTCATTAAGTTTGTATTCACCTCCTCTTTTAGACCTTAAGATTTTAATGGTTTGACCACTCTCATTCTCAACCATAGATTTAAACCTTTTGAAAACATCAAAAGCTTTAGATTTCCGTTTCAACAAATACAACCAAGTCTTCCTACTAAAATCATCAATAAAACTCATAAAATAAACACAGCCAGTTAAAGAAGGTGTTTGCATAGGTCCACATAAGTTTGCGTGGACAATTTCCATTGGAGTTTTTGCTTTGTAGGAAACACCTAAAACAAATTTCTCTCTGTGATGCTTCCCAAGTATACAACTCTCACAAGAGATTGCAGGTTCCTGAATACATGGAAGCCCCTTTACCATCTGCTTCTTCTGTAACATATCTAAGCCACCAAATGTAAATGACCATATCTCAAATGCCATAGCCAAGATTCATCTAAACTTCCAGCTTTATAAGCATTCAAAGAACCACTTAAATCATTTCTCATAACAAGTGGAAACATTATATTCTTGGTCATCTCAACTCTTGCAATCAACTGTTTGCTGGGTAATTTATCATAGATAGTACACACCTTATTGTTTAAGAACACTCTGTACTTTTTCTCCAGCAACTATCCAACACTGATAAGATTGGATTTTAAACCAGGCACAAAGTAAACATCATCAATATTTCTTCTCTGATTGTTCTTAGTGTAGACTGGAACTACACCTTTACCATTGATTGTAACCTTACAGTGATTTCCTAGTTTGACTTCAGATTGAATACTAGTATCAATAGAAGAAAATACGTCCTTATTACCAGTCATGTGGTTACTGCAACTACTATCCAAAAACCAAATATCACTAGCACTTTCCTGAGTGACATTACAGGTCAAAAACATAGGATTTTGATGATCCTCAGACTCATTTATAATATGTGCAGACTGCTTTCCAGCATCTGCCTATTTTTTCCAACATTTGTTAGCAAAATGCCAAAACTATTTAACATTGTACTTTAGTTTTGTCATACCTCTGATTTTCTTGCTGCCAGGGTTTGTTGTTGCTCCCTCTTAAATTGGGAGGATTCTGTTGGGACTTTTGCTCAGACTTTGATTCAACTCCGTTGTCCCTTGGACTAGAAAAACAACCTCCTCTACCACGAGTATGAAACCTTCCTCTGCCTCTACCTCTGGTAATATGTAGTTGGGATTTGAAAGCATGCTCCAATGATCCTTCTTCATATCTGGATATTCTAGATTCATGAGCAACAAGAGAACCAGTTAAGTCATCAATTTGCATTAGACTTAAATCCTTAAATTCCTCTATGGGTACCACAACAGGTTCAAACTTCTTGGGCAAACTTCTCAACACTTTCTCAATGACTCTCTTATTCTCAACATCATCTCCATACTGTCTGAGTTGGTTCACAACACTCATCACTTGAGTCATGAAAGTATCAACACTTTCATTATCCTTCATCTTCATATTTTCGAAATCCCTTCTTAAATTCTACAACTTGACTGTCTTCACTTTGGACACACCTTGATAACAGGTTTCAAGAATGTCCCAAGTCATCTTCGAAGATGCAACACTAGCAATCTTCATAAAAATGGCTTCATTTAATCCTTGTTGGATTAATCCAAGAGCTTTATTATCCTTTTTTCTGTTTTCCTTCAGCAAAACACGGTCAACATTAGACAGAGCCAATTCTGTTGTAGCATCAACTGGCTCAACATAACCATCAATAACATAAGTCCACAAATCCCGATAACGTAAAATCGTCCTCATTCGAATATACCAAGAGTAATATGACATCTCGCTTAGAACAGGTACTTGAATTTGAGAAGCACTACTACCAGACGCGACCATTTATAAAAATTGAAGGAAATCAAATAAACTCTTCACACAGAAAAATAGGAAAAATGAAATTGGGCACCAACAAGAATTATCTTCACTGAAATGAGCAAATGACAGGATGCTCTACAGGATAGACTGACAACTCTGATACCAAATGTGAAAAACAAAGGTCAATTGACATTCGGGGTTCAACGTTTATAGGCGCTCGACGCAAAACAAAACAAAACAACAATCCCCCCAATGTGAAACAAGACTGTGGGCCCACACTGCAGATCGGACTTCAAGATTTTAGGGTTTACGGATACAGATCGAACTTAAGGATTTTAGGGTTTACGGATACCCGACGCACAAACAAAACAAAACGTCAATTGTCGATTCACGAAATGCAAATAGAACTCTGCGCACATTTAAGTAAGAAGTCCCGAATGTGGAATAAGGTTTATTGGAATTAGGGGTTCAACATTTATAAATACATAACGCATAAACTTAACAAAACTAAGTTTTTGAGACTAAAGAACTCCACGGAGTTTTTAACAAATAAAACTCCGAATGCCGAATTTGATCAAGGAATGAAGAAAACGAGTTGACGAACTCAACAAAAAAATATCAAGGCATAGTACACCTGCAAATACATAATAACAAATTTTATTCAAAAATCTTTTTCCAAGATCTGTCTAAATTACAATCCGTTTCAAGGTATTTATACAAAACGAAAATTGCCCCCTTCGATCTCTGAAAGAATTTGATTAAGGCGGTGATGGTTTCTCTTGGTCTGCAAAGATCAAGGCGGCCACCGCTTAAGTGATATGTAAGACAAAATTAGTGATCAGTGCTTAAGCCTCGAGTCTTGAAGGGTTAAGACGGCCACCGATTCACCGTTTGAAGAGGGGCTGTGAAATGATTACTTTCTGACAACCTTAAGATTAAATTTTTTGAATTATTTCTAAATTTGAATCTTAGAAAATGTGCAGCTCACATGACACACACCTGTAGACTGCATTGCAGTGTCAGACAATGTGTAGCGTAGATAAAGAGATGGAAGTGGGTGGGAAAAGGTCTAAATTCGGCATTTTCTCAAGAACATTGGTAGGAAGCTATTCGAGTTTGGTTCCCATTGTGAACAAGAATAAAAGTAGGAAGGACGGGCATCTTTACTCAGATGGGAGCTTGCAAATGATGCACAAAGGTTACACACAGGTTACAGGTTACCAAGTTGAAGGTGGTGGCAGCTCACATGACACGCACCTGTAGATTACATTGCAGTGTTAGACAATTTGCAGCTTGATATTTTCTTTTTAAAAAATAATTTTAAACACTGAAAAAACTACCAAAATAAATTGGCATACACAAAGGTAAAAAAGTCGGAAGTTACATCACTATTATGTGAACAAATGAGAATAGAAGAAATTGGAATTGCAAAAATAGAAAAATTATTTTGTTTTCAAAAATATCAAATTAATATATAAATTTAAACAAAACTTTTAACATGTACAAAAAATAATGAGCGGTCAAAGTAGTGTGACTACGTGACCCAAAACTATAATCTCCCTGGCAGAATGAATGTTTCTTTTAGAAGTAACAAAGCCACTATTTATTTCTAGTCTACCTGATTCCTTCTAGTTCTATTATGTCAATCTTTAATAAAATGTATTAATGATATTATCTTAGATGAATTTAGCTAGTTCCTGTTATTAGAAACTTAGAGGAATCCCAACAAATCATCAAGAAAATCTTCCCGAGCAATGTTTGCCCAAACAAGGCACAGCTGCCCATGGAATTCAGGTCAATACAGCACTGTGGGTAGAAAAGATGTCACTCTGGTAATTGGCATCTGTCTTGAAATATACTACATAAACAAGAGCTAGACCACTTGCTAAATTCTTGGAAGCATTTAAGGACTGGCATTATTGAAGCCAAGAGCGAACTAGTTTCTTCTGTGCTTGGAAAAAATACGAAAACAAACCAAAATAAACCCAATTCTGGAGAACTGGACACATAAATTGTGGAAGCACGATAGATTGACTATAATTGTTCACCCAAATAATGGGGGAAAACCTTCCTCCCTCTTGAGGAAAGTAAAAAACCAACTGGAAATAAGAACAACCCACTTATTATCTGGTTGAAATTTTGCACGCTGGCAACCCACTTATTATCTGGTTGAAATTTTGCACGCTGGCAAAAACTATTAGCAATCAGAAATGACAAGCTGGGACCCATTCGTTATCAGAATCGACAATAGAGCGGCAAAATCAACAGTTAGAGCAGGAAATAATCCATTTGTTTCTTTTTCTTGTCAATCATATTCTTTGAAACCGTGGGATGAAAGGAGTTCTCAAGTATCTGTAGATGGCCAACTATTTGAAGAACAGTTGCATGGAAAATTGCAAACTCTTAAAAGGATGTAGATGGCCAAAGAAGTTGTATTTGAAGAACAGTTGCATGGAAAATTGCAAACTCTTAAAATGGCCAACTATTCCATGTAATGGAGAAAATTGAAATTTTGGAACAGCAAACATTGGTTGACATGGATTAGGTGCATTGTTGATGATACACGTGATAATAAAGTCAGACAGCAAACATACCTGATTGGCAAAAGCCCAAAACAGCACCCCAACAAACACACTTCCCCATAGCTCTGCCATGACATAAAACACACAAAAAGTTCACATACGAAGAATAGCAATCAGTCCCAAAAAGCTCGGACCTAACATCTGAAGAAGCTTACCTGCTAGACTGCTAGCCCCGTGGGATGCAAAACATCTATGAGAGGATATAGAAAAGCCCAAATGCACCGAAGAAGCCAATGAAGGGGAATATGCAAGTATAAAAGACTGCTTCTTTGGATAGCACATTAGAAAGCTTATTGTAGATGATCATGAAGCCAATGGCCATTGACAGGTTAACCCAAGTCTTCAAAATTGGTATAATCTCTGCACTACTGCCCTCAGCTGTCGCGACCAGCACATACTTTGTATCTTCCAGAATGGTGTAGTTAAATAATATGCAAAAGAACGTAAATCCTAGAGGTATCACCTTCTTCAGTGTTTTCACATCTACTACTAAGAATTGCTTTGAAGGAGCTACAGGCACTAAGGTAAGATCTCTTGCCCCACTGGAGGCGGCGGCTGCTGCAGCAGCTTCCCCTCTGATAGACAAACACTCTGAGCACTTCAAATTCCTCTGCCTGAGACTTCTCATAGTTGTAAAGAATTGTCAAGTTTCCATAGCTACCTTCCTTAAACCGCCAACACGAAAACCCCCACTAAAACCCAAATCAGCCGGATGATGCAATAGAGATCAGAGATTCTTTCGATTTCTGAAACATGTTGGATTTCAGTCTTGCGCAACAAAATATAGTTTTTGAGGAATTTCTATGTCATTGCATGTAAATATGTCGAACTTCTTATTCCAACACAGGCTCTTTCCATAATGCCGAAATTCACAAAAACCCAAATAAAGAGAAGGCTTGAACATATGTACCCAACAGGATAAATGCAATTCTGGCAATGACCCACGACAGCAAATGTACTTTTGATAGTGCCCTGCAGCATCAAATGCAATCCTCTTAACCAACTTTCAGCCAAGACTTGTACTGGATCCTCTTCAGCTTAGCAATCAGATATCTAGACTCTGCCCGTGTCCCTGGATATCTACTATTATACTTAGACAAACCGAAACTTGGCATATTAAGCCCACCAGAGTGAACAGTATGAAGATTTACCTCTGGACTCATACCTGGAGATGAGCTGAGATAGCTGGCGCAGGCTGATTTCCAAGGTGAGTTTTCGGATATCCTTCTTCCTCGCTCGCTGTTGAGGTTAGCTACTTTGAAATGGGTGGCAAGCAATATGCACCTTGCAGCGTGACTGCTGTCAGAGGCTTTTTACAAGTATATGGAAATGCTCTGCAGGTTGCATGCCCATTCTGTTAACCATCCATCCATCATCCAACTCGACCGTTTGTCTGCCGTTACATACGACAGGGACGGAGACGGACAAATTAATCCAATAAGTAGATCTTGATGAAACATCATCGACGGTTCAGAAGGAAGGGTTGTAACGGATCGAGAGCTCTGAGCGCATCTCGATAAAACATTATCGATGGTGGTCTACAAGAAAAGATCGGGTCGCGACTCGCGACTTTCGTAGCAATCTCTGTAAGAATATTGTTAAGGAGGTGCTGTCAAGTCTCGTAGCAATCTCTATAAGACTATTGTTAAGGGCGTGCTGTCAATTCCCATATTATGGCAGGGAATATCTGTCTACTGTGTTTCACGATCGACAAAACCCCAAAGCTCTTCAAAGTTGTATATCATGCCGAGGGGAAACCATTAAATGTCGTCGCTGCTTCCATCTCGGAAAGTTAATGTCGAGAGATAATGAAGGTGGTGGATTAAGGAATTGGACATCCACCAGCCTTAACTCAATGCAGCTTCCGCACCCAAGCTATAAGTGAAATCTGCGGATGAATAATTCAATACTGGATCTGTTTCAGAAATGGCATGCCTATGGAATCAGTTCCCGAGGCCGTTTGGCTAACGGAATTCACTACTCGACGTTTTGTGGCTTAGTTCATCGGTGCGTCCCACGGGCAAAGAGTTTACTCTTTGAAACAATCGGACGACTCTTTTCTAAGATTGCGAAAGCAAATAACAGGTTCCAACATGAGGGGATTGACATGCAATATTTTTAATTGAAGCAAAGAGAAGGGCAAGAATTCCAGTGCCATGGTCGATTAAATCAGATTGCATGACTATTTATCAATGTCAAGTTGCTAGGTAAGCTATTCTCAGGTCTTGGATTTATTACCATACCCAGGAGATCATTTGTTGGATATATATTTTTAAAACCCTTCATCATATAGGAAATTTAATATTACCGAAACTACATTAAGCTTTCTATCATTGTTAGATGATGATCAGATAGATTACTACTAGTAACAATCATTTTATAAAAATGGTTAATATACTACTTTATTAATTTAGAAATGTGGAAAGTAAAGCCCATTAATATATTACACCAATATATTATACTAGCATAGCAGCAAAATAGCTGCTGGTGAATGCAGAAAGGTTGAGAGGATAAAATGAATCTTTAAAAAAATATATTAAATTTTATTATCTATTAACAAATAAACTGTTGGGCTTCATTTATCTGCTGTTAATATTTTAATTTCTGTTAATCACTTAAGTGGCAATCAGTTAGCTATCAAAGTAATTTTAAAATATGATTAGGCAAATGTAAAAAAGTAAACACATAAACTGATGTCTTTATAATAGCTAGGAAGTTAATGATTGAAATCACAGCCATTTATTTTGTGTGACTACTAAGAATATTCCAGCCATATTTAATCCTGTAGTAATTTTAAAATATGATTAGGCAAATGTAAAAAAGTAAACACATAAACTGATGTCTTTATAATAGCTAGGAAGTTAATGATTGAAATCACAGCCATTTATTTTGTGTGACTACTAGAATATTCCAGCCATATTTAAGCACTAAACCCCTATTAAATCTGCCCATTATCAATAGGTATACGCCTTTCGGCGTAATTAATATATTACACCAATATATATAAAACAAGAACTACATAACATCTTAGTGCTACCACATATATTAATTCCTTGATTAAATTGGAAGTTAAATCTTTCTAATTAAATTGAGTTTTGTTTGAGATAATTAAAATTATTATAAAACTTTTAAATTGTTTTGATAAACATATAATATCATAATTTATTAATATGTTATGTATCAAATTTCCCATCCATAAATAAAATGCTGATACACAATATGTAATGCTAGCAATGAACTAGTAGATAAATATTGCAAATACTTATACTGGGCAATAGCTCAGTGTTCATCTATCATAAACATCAAGTCTATGGCTACCTACTAAATGTCTAAAACCTAAATACGTATTAAATGTGTGATCCTAAGAACACTACCATCCAAGAAATATATTATCACTTTAAAAAACATTTTTAAATTTGTAATTCTAAAGTTTATGCGTTGCTGGGTTGCTGTCGGTGCTTTAACAACAACAGGATTGAGAGGAATATGCACTGATCTTCCCAGCCACTGTTATTGTAGGTATATCCGCTATAAATGTATGCAACAGTAACATTTTCCTTTCTATCGGACACATATAAGGTCAAATTCCTCAAGATCTGATTCCTCCGCTACACTACTTTGTCGTAGGCGTGTCTGGCAATGGCAGTCGTTAAAGGTGAGCAGATGGTTGTGGTGTCGGCTCTGCAGTTTGCCTGCAGAGATGACGTGAAAACGAATATTGATCATGCCGAGAGGTCCTTTACTTCTGCATATATTTATCTTCCTAAGAAAATAATACTCGGATTCAATGAATTCTGTAATAACATAATTGATGAGAGCTTCTGCTAATAGTCTTTCTGTGGGAAATATATACAAGGGTAGTCGGTATTTTGCATGTATCTCACACAACTTCTATCATGGATCGCATTAAGCTAGCCTCTACTGAGACTAGGCTAGGAACCCAAACTTATCTAGCTTATGTAGGCTTAGGGACACCGGGCAGAAGCCAAAAGCAGTCCAGTAGACTTAAAAAAACGAATTAAATGTTAGTGGGCAACTCTGCAATAAGAAGTTCAAGTTCTTCACTAATCATAATTTTAAAAAATAGTTTCATTTAAAAAAAAAAAAAAATTTAATATAACAATGTTATATTCTCTAAAATTGTTTAAATTTATAGTCAAATTGCTTAGTCAATGGAATTAATGTCAAATCAATAACAAACTAATTGCTATAATCCTTTGACTCGGACTAATAATGCTCTATTAATGTATTGTATTACAATATAATATATAATAATAATATAATATAAATGTTATATATAGATGAAAGTAATATATTGATTAATACATTTAATATAATAATTAATTAATTATATTAATGTATAAATAGTTAAAAAACTAATATATTAATAATGTAACATTAATGATACGAGTAACTTGCATCAACTTATCAATTAATTTACTTTTATAATTAACCTATCAACTAA
This sequence comes from Picea sitchensis, assembly GCA_010110895.2. Taxonomy (NCBI): domain Eukaryota; kingdom Viridiplantae; phylum Streptophyta; class Pinopsida; order Pinales; family Pinaceae; genus Picea; species Picea sitchensis. Next base: position 327,545 of record SNQJ01S0005482.1, on the reverse strand, counting down.
GTTTATAAAGTGGTCGATATAACACATCAATTAATTTATATATTAAAATACTAATACATTAATAATGTAACATTAATGATACATTAATATATTAATGTACTGTATAAATGAATGTATTAATTTACATTATTACCTAATACATTCTTAGACTTCGATTTACTATTGTTGACTATGGTTGACCATGGTTGTAATTTGTTATACCTTGGTTGACTTTGGTTTAGCGTTCTTGGCTATGGTTGACATTGGTTGACTGCGGTTGACCATATTTTACAATGGTTAGCCATGTTTGACAATTTTTGTCTATAGATTACCATGGATGGCCATGACAATGGTTGACCATGACTATGGATGACATTCACCATGTTTGACCTTAACTATGACTATGGTTGACCATTACCTTAACTATGGTTAACTATTGTTGATCATGACCAAGAGTTTGGTCTACTATGGTTGACTATGGTTTTCCATGGTTCACTATGGTTAACTATGGTTGAGGTTGAAGTGGACCAAAGTTGAGTATGGTTGATCATGGTTGACTATGGTTGACCATGACCATGGTTGACTATGACTGATCGAGGATGACTATGATTGACCATGTCGACTTTCATAGACCATGTGGAGCTCATTATGGTGGGTCATGTTGATTATGTTTAACCATGGTTTACTATGGCACTATCACATTTTGATGTTGATCATGTTTTGTTTGTCACATTGCGACATCAAGTTTTGTTCGTCATATGACATCGTAAGGTCATGATCATCACATTACAAAGTAGGGTTTTTGTTTGTGCCATAATGGCATTGGAATAAGTATATCACATTCCAACAGTGGGTTATGTTCGTCACATTGCGATGTTTGGAAATGTTCGTTGCATTGTAATGTTGAGATATGTTTGACACATTGCGACATTGGGTGTGTACATCACATTGTGACAATCGACTATGTTCGTCACATTGTGACGTTTGGAAAATTTTATCATATTGTGATATCGGTATATTCGCATCACATTGAAACGTGAAGATATGTTTGACACATTATGAGTACATCGATATGATCGTCATATTAGGAGGAAGGGGTTATATTCGTCATATTGTGACGTTACATTGTTTGTCGGCTAATGATTTTACTATGCTCATTATATTGCGACGAAAGGTATATGCTTGTCACATTGCGATGACATGGCTATGTTCGTCACATTATGACGAAATGGATATGCTCATCACATGGTGACGACATGGCTATGTTCATCACATTGCAACGTTGCATTGTTTGTTAGATTGCGACGTTACTATGTTCATGACATTCTGACAATACTATATATTCGTCACATTGCAACATTACTATGTTTGTCACATTGCAACATCTGGTTGTGTTCGTCAAATTGCAACATTGTGTTTTTTTCATCACATGACATGGTTGGTTTGTGTTTGACATATTACGAAAATGTGTGTACATCACAATAGGCAATGGGCTATGTTCATCACATATGATGTTTGGAAATGTTTTTCACATTGTGATGTTAGTATATTTGGTTCACATTGCAACATGAAAATATTTTTGACACATTGCGAGGAAAGGGATATGCTCATCACATTGCGAGAAAAGAGTTATTTTCGTGAGATGGTGACATTAAACTATTTTTCCAAATGTGATGTTACTATGTTCGCCACATTGCGACGACATGGATGTGCTCGTCAAATTGTGACGACATGGCTATGTTCGTCACATTCTGACGTCACACCATTTGTTAGATTGCGATGTTACTATGTTCATTACATTGTGACATTACTATATTCATCACATTGCAACATTACTATCTTCGTTACACTACAATGTGTAGTTTTGTTCGTCAAATTGCAACATTGAGTTATATTCATCACATGGCGAGGTTGTTTTTTGTTCGACATATTATGAAAATGTGTGTACATCACATTGCGACAATGGGCTATGTTTTTCACATGTGATGTTTGCAAATGTTTGTCACATTGTGATGATATCATATTTGCATGACATTGCAACATGTGGATATGTTTGACACATTGCGAGGATAGGGATATGCTCGTCAAATTACGATGAAAGGGCTATGTTCATCATATTGTGACATTACATTATTCATCAGAATGTGATGTAAGTATGTTAGTCACATTGCGACAACATGGATATGATCGTCACATTGTGACGACATGGCTATGTTCATCAGATTGCGACGTTACATTTTTGGTCATATTGTGATGTAAATATGTTGGTCCCATTGTGACGATAGGGATATGCTCATCACATTGTCACGACATGGATTTGGTTATCATGTTACAACGTTGCACTATTGGTCATATTGTGACGTTATTATGTCCATCATATTGCGACATTACTATATTCATCACATTGCAACGTTCCTATGTTCGACACATTGCAATGCCTAATTTTGTTTGTCAAATTGCAACGTTGAGTTATGTTTTTCACATGGGAAGATTGGTTTGTGTTCGACACATTATGAAAAATAAGTTCTAGCCAAGTTTAAAAAAAAATTTAATAAAGTGTTTCCTTTGTTAGAAAAACAGTAACTTTCAACTAATGAAATGCATTAGAAGAAAATTTAGAATCATACTTGTTCTAAGGACATTGATAGCAAATGGTATTGAACTTTACAATTATGATTCTTTCTTGTTCTAAACACATTTATAGAAAATCATCTTGAACTTTGTAGATGATAAATTACACTTGTTCTAAGGACATTGTTAGTAAATCTACTTGATTTATACTTGTTCTAAAGACATTGATAGTAAATCATTTAATAATTTATAATAAGAAAAAGAATAAGAATAATATAATATTATGATTTACTCCTATTATTGCATTATTGCTATGATTTATTCCTATTATTCCATTACTCCTATTATTTTATAAATACATATTTTTTTAATTTTAAATATAAAAAAAATTCAATTATTTTAAATTGAATTTAAATTATCTATTGCAATTATTATTTGGAATGACTTTGTAATTATTAATTAAATTGAATTTAAATGATCTTTTATTATTTTTATTTTTTTGCAATTCTTATTTAAATTTTTTTTTATTGCAATTTAAAAAAAAAATAAAAAATTATTGCAATTATTATTTGAATTGATTGTTGCAATTATTATTTCAAACGAATTTAGAATTATATTTTAAACAATAAAAATAATGATTTGGTGTAAATTTATATAGCTCAATTCCCCAAAAAAATCATTTCATAAAACAATTACATAACATCAATTTTAAACTTATAAGATTTATTATTTCAAACGAATTTAGAATTATATTTTAAACAATAAAAATAATGATTTGGTGTAAATTTATATAGCTCAATTCCCCACAAAAATCATTTCATAAAACAATTACATAACATCAATTTTAAACTTATAAGATTTTGAATGATTTAAATATTTTTTCATTCATAAAATTTAAATAAAAATAACAATATTAAATTAAAAAAATTAACAATATAGAACAAACCATTAAATTAACCTTTTTTAAATGAAAATATTTTTTTTATTCATAATATAATTATATATATTTTTAATTTCATTATTCATTATATAATCACATTTATTTTAGTTCATTTATTTTTTTTTTTTAAATAAAAAAGAGACGGAACCTGTTATATTAACCAAAGCATAATACAACATATTCGGGGATGCCAGCTGTCCCGCCATGGCAGGAAACCGAGACAACTGGACATCCTTGTCCACATGTCAACATGTTTGCAGAGCAGGGTGACTGTTTCAAAAATGACA
>SNQJ01S0005482.1:269788-285620 GCA_010110895.2 Picea sitchensis | reverse complement strand
CTGGTTGGGTTTCCTCTTGAAAAATCTGTGTCTCATACTTGTGAGTGAATGCTGTGTGTGATTTCTATTCTTTATGTTCTCTGCTTTATGTTCATAACTCTGAATTTCATAGTAAAGACTCACTGCCACTAAGATTAATGATTCAAAGTTAAAACAAGAGAAATTGTTAATATTCTACACTAACTGATTCACTCCCCCCCTCTCAGTTAGTTCATACTTGTAACAGATCTCCCTAGTATGGTCTCCCACTAAATGTTAAGGAAAAGATATAATTTATCTTACTCAATCAGTTTTTAATCCCGCCTCCCTAAGGAAAAATAGTAGGGAATATCACCCTATGTTTTATAGCCTCAAAAAGTATTTCATAATGCATCAGTATTAATTACAAGGGCTTAGGTTGATTTTTTAAATGAAAATATTGTTGCAAAATATGAAATTTTTATATAATTTTCTGAAAATATACAGATTGCAGAAAGTAAATGTGGAGATCAAAAGAAAAATAAACCAAGTCACAGATTCACACAAATGAGACCGAATAAAAATTGATTTATTTCATTCCAAAAAATCAAACTATATTTCTCTCTACAAAATCCCTATGATGGCATGGACCAAAGTCAAATTTAGATATCTCCGATGATAACCATACAAAATCACTCTGACAAGAAGTAAATAATAAAATTTTAAAATCTGGATCAACTTGCCATAGACTGTTGCCAATTTGACTCTGCACAATATCTTTTATCAGCTATGAAACTCAATCCATAAACAAACAAGTATACATAGACTATCAAAGATAGATAAAGATCTTTGAAACAAGCATCTGAATGATATGGCTCATCTTTGGACCTTGCTATCTACAATAGGACCCTACTGTCAAAAAGAGAATTATGCCTTTAATGAATTGAAAAATGAATGAAAACTAAACTATCTCATGAAGACAAAAGAGAAAACCTTAGTATTGCTTTCTCCTTCTATTCACCCTTTGTTCTTCCTTCTCATTTGGATTTTTTGCATTCCAAATTAGTTGAAATAGTTCAATTACTTCCTTTAGTTAAGTTAGTCAAACTTAACTAATTTTAGTTTAGGGGTCTTTATTTAATAATAACTATGTAGGTGGGACCCCTTGTAACTCCCTTCTTTTATTCTTTACAAAAATAAGAACAATTTAGATAATCATTTGAACACATGCCTCCTTGTAACTCCCATAAATATTTCCAAAATTTGAATATTAAATATCATAAATAATTCAAATCATATCCAAAACATGTGATTAACCACATTATCCCAAAAACAACTTTTTGTCCAAAACTTTTTGCTTACCATTGTTTTCAACAAATCAACCATAAATACATAATTAAAATCCATATTTGTCACTGTTGTCCCCTTTGGACTTCCCAAAATTAGCCTTAGGTTGATTTGAACCTTGAGGTTTAATCTCACTAATAACATGGGAGCAATCGTTCGTTAGATGCATATGGGAGGACACTGATTTTAATTAGTCATTTGAAGAGGACGAGGGAGAGGAAACAACTTTACCTTTTTCTTGCACATGGGGAACCTCGGTTTTAAGTTGTTTTCTAGCATGAAAGTACCGAACAGGTGAATGTAGAGGGGCAATTTGAGCATTATGATTTACAGGTCGAGGAGGAGGAGGAAATGAAAAATTGGGCCATCCACGATGGTGGGAAACTTTTGGATTGACAATATCATGCCATCCATAATCTTTTTGGAACTTCTAGTTGCATGGATACATGAGGAGGCACATGAATACTAGGGATATTTTGAGGCTAGAAGGTAGGCCTCTCTGGTCTAGGCTGAACTATCCCTTTCCCAATCCAATTTAAGAACCCATCTTGAAACAGTTGGTTCAACTCTTGTGGGTCGACATCAAAATGAATTGAGAATCTAGGCCCTCTAGGCCCTCTGTTCCAATTACCTCTTCCTCTATTGTTTCTTCCATGACTTCCTTTTCTAAAGAAACTCATCCTGTATGCAACAATTCATTAGAAACTATCCCTTAACATACCATACATGGCATTCTTTTTATATGAAACAAATTTTGGCTCAGAAATCGACATAAGACCCATGTTATTCAATCCATAATAAATTATTTAATAATTTTCAAGTGAGCAGGTGGTGGAATAGGGTTCATGGGATATCTAGAGGGATTGTAATGAGAGAAAAAGTGGTAGCATGAAAGGGAGTAAGAACACGAGTACTGGTCAACAATTCATTAAATAACTAACTGTGAAATCAACACCAAAATATATCAGCTACCACCTATTTTTGTGTCATATCTTTACCACTGCCCCACAAAGTGTTTATTTCTTTTATAGAACAGGTCGTGTAAAAATGAAATTGGAATCTTGTGGGGGTTATAATAAGAGAAAAAGTGATAGTATGAGAGGGAATAATACATATATTGTTCATAAAAAAATAATTAAATCAAACAACAACCATAACTCTATTCAAACCATAATAAAATAAAGATCCACTTTAAAACCAAAAAATTCATTTAACTATCCTTTATTTACAGACATAATGCTTGCTGACTTTAAATACAAGAGAATTCATATGCCCATAATACTTCAATTATAGCAGCCTTTGTATATATACAATATATATGCAACATCACAATAACACCATTGCCAATTCCATAACTCTTCGAGCCACAGTCTGTCATGCTCCAATTCTAATCCTTTTTCTTTTTAAAACAAAATATAATATGCACAATGATTCCAAACATCCATATCCAATATTCATTCCTTGAAATCAAATAATAATAGACCCAATATTAACCACCAAAAATTGACTTTCCATCATTGTTGGACATAATTCACTACATTAAAACTCATAATTGGGCCTTGATTCAATCACACACAGGTCTTTAACAATATAATCGACACAAATCTTGATTGGACAATAGCATTTAACCAATAACATGCAACTCTGAGCCTGAGTTTTTTTGAAAATCAAACATCTACAAACTTCCTTTAAAAGAATTACCCAACAATTGATAGAGTCATATAATGCCCAAGGAGAAACAAAACCAGATCATGTGCGAGGAGAACAGAACCAAATCACACACAGATGCCTTTTAAAATTTGAAGGGGCCATTATCATGCTAGGGTTTAACATAGCAAATGGAGATAAGAGAAAATAACTTGACCATAGGAGATAGTTTCTAACACAAAGATATTTCATGTTCTTTTAAAAACTTTATTGCAGAGAGGTACAAGAGATGGCTCATTCAAGGGAGAGTCTTTGAAACACAGAGAGCCTGTGCCTCTTTTTTTTATAACAAGTTGTCACATAGAAATAACAACAAATAATTAGGGAATAATCTTTGAAGAAACAAAGAGCTTATGCTCGTTGAGACCCACCACATGTGTTTATAAGTTTTAACTCAAAATCTTGATAGTGAGGATAAAAAAACATAACAGTCAACCACCCAACATAGACGAGAGGAACGAACTCTTAGAATATTGTGGAGTGAATGCCCGAGGAGAACATAACCAATATGTTCCCGAATGCAACCCGTGGCCAACCAAAACTAAACAATTTCCATTTAAAATTATGGGTGATGCCCAAGACTCGAATGTGCAATGCTTCCTAGCAATAGTGATAGTGAAGTAAATGCCATAACAAACGATGTCTCTGGGCTAGACCAAAACAAAGTAATAACATTGCAACTCTCAACAGTTTCATTGCAACCTGGAGGAATGAATCATAACAACGACCGAGACAAAAAGGAGTGACATCGAATTAACACCAAGATTCATGGTAAAACCCACACAATAAAAACTCAAAGCTTGTTACACCATTATCATAATTTTCTACAGAGAGTCAGAGTAAAACCCAAAGCCGACCGACATGTTTTATACGAAAAAAAACAATGTACAGGCTACCCACAGCAATAAAATCCATTATTTTCCATTAAAACACCAACATTCGAGAGTATTCACAGAGAAACCATAAGCACAACACTGTTACAGTCAAAAATTAAGAAAAACACATACCACATGCAATCCTAAGCCAAAAAATCGATTCATAACATAGAGGGACCATCATGGATGGAAACTTAATGAGCCATACCTAGAAAAATCACTTGAGGGAAGAGTTGTCCTATATTTTCCTTTCAAAACCATAAATCATGGAGCCTCCACAACCACCAGAGCCAAAAAAACCAAATGCAACTATGACTAGGGTGATGAGGTCGAGGGTTGTTTGAGTGACATGCAATAAATGCACGTGGCTTCCTCCCCCATCCTTATTCAATTCAATGTACAAGCCAACCCATATACCATAACATCAACCATTAATTCAAACATATCTATTGCATAGTGTGCCACCCCGAATCATATCAAAACTTTAACATCAACCATATGTATAACGTTACCATATATCCTTCACATATAATCCTTTATCCAAAGCATATAGTCTAGCAGATAGGTCCATCACTCTTCATTTGTCACCATTGCAATAACCTTAGGACTTATTCATAGATTTTTTTCTTTTTCTTTTTGTTCAAGCTCCCATGTTATCTTTTGCATGAAATCATGTATAACATCATTAACCATTGTTTAATGCATAAACATAACATCTGTAAAACAAATAATCCTTTTATCCATAGTACTCCCATAAGTCGCAAGTGACCATTAAAACCATCTAACAATAACAGATTCGAGCAACCATCTTATGTTTCCATGATGAATAAAACCATGACTTGCATCATCATATGTAGAAGACTGTGTAGGCCTCATTATAACAACAAACCAAAATATGAGAACAACACATCCATCGTAGTGCCACTAGTCTACCAGGGATCCCACCTACTAGTTAATTATTATTATTATAAATAAATAATGAGCTTATCCATTATTTGCTAGTAGTATTCATCGTTGCGATTTTAAGCGTGAACACTACGCTCTACTCGCAAGTGCTCTCTAGAAGGTCCCTATCCTTTAGGATTGAAATACAAATAGGGTATATCTAAATTAGGTGAATGTCCGACTTGACTTATACCTTGCTTTCTGCGAATGCATCCCTTGTTTAAAAATAAAAATAAAATCGTTAATCGCTACCAGAGTTAAATCCAAGACATCGGTATTTGTTGTGACGACATTTTAAAGGTTCAACCTTAAATGAAAATGTCTGGTCGTTGCCATTCATTGGCAGTCCTTGTATTAAATCACCGTCCCTTCTTTTGGGTTTAATAGTTATTGTTGTCATTTGTTGATTCGATGTCATTTGGCATCCTTCGCGTTACTTGAAATAATACCTCACGTAAAGAGCTTCCACCGTATTAAAAACTTGCTTACATTAACAAGTGCACAAGTCAATTTATTAGTATAGTATGGATATACAATGGATATATAGTATGGATATACAATGGATTTAGTCCACAAGGTCTTCTTATAATTGTTTTCAATGGATATACATAAAACAATTGAATCCTTATTATATTCCTTTTAGGATTGATTTCCTCATAGTCACGACAAGTGGGCTCGAATTTGTGTGAGCTTGAGTTACTTTTAATTATAACTAGACTTGGGAATTTCATTGGTGAAGGATTGAGATGATTAATTGAAATGGAATAGTGATTCAACTTGTAAATTGTGAGTTTTTCTTTTACAAAAATCTTGAGCTACGTAGTTGGATTTCATTCCCTAAATTTGATTTATTTTAAGATCTTAAAGTATCTACTTATTTAATGTAATGAAAAAATTTACTCCTGTGTTCTAGATAATTTATTAAATTAGTGATACAACTTCCAGATAAATTGATGTTTGAATAGTGATGAATGTTAATCTATGATTTAGTTCATGATAATGATGACAAGTACATAATTGTATGTCACGAGTTAAATAGTTAGTAATAATTATTCACTTTTATTTATCATCAATCTAATTTTTTGTCTCAGTGGTAATTAAGTAGCTCTTATTTATTGAAGTTTCTTGCATAGAATGAATGTTCCTTAATCACTTACTGTTGAATTTGTTTCTTGAAATTTTAGACCAGAAATGTTTCGGATTTAGATACCTCCTTGTTCCTCATAACAGTCACTAGTCCTCAAACATTAAATGGTCAAAATCAATTGGATGAATTCTGGAATTGACCGTTTCTTATGTGTTTTGGAGGTCCTAACCATGCAGGATAGGTTGGGCAGCTATTTTCCTTCCGTATTCAGAACATAGTTGATCAATTATGTGCATCTTGCTTTAGTTGATGGTGATGTGTTGACTTTGCATTGCTAATTTATAGCAATGATGCGCTGGATATGTGTCGTTATTTATTAGGATGATGTCTCAATGGAGTTTCTATTCATTATGTGGTGATATTTCATCTCCTATTTCTTAAAAAAATTAAAAAAATGTTGTACATCGCTTTTTGTTGTCGTAACAGAGGGGTTGTTACATATGGTATCAGAGCGGGTTCAACCCCGCTACTATGGATCGTTACACTTTCCACTATATTAAAAAATTGATTCATAACTTATCACTAATTAAAATTTGAATTTGTCTATGCAGATAATCATGGTTAGTGGACGTCGTGGAGGTAGATGACATGGTGCTAGGGGTGGAGGTGTGACACCTCCAGTAGCACCCAAGCTTGAGGGGTATGACTCCCAAGGAGAAGAACATGTCATTTTGCAGGAGGAGGTTGCAGTGGGAGATGTGGTTGGTTTGATGAGGTCCTTTCACTAGATGTCAGAGGGCTTGATTAACTAACTAGATAGAGATGAGGCTAGGGTGCCTATACGCAAAGAGGGATGACAATGAGCTCAAGTTGGTAGTGGTAGAAATCACAGAGAAATTGAGAAGGTGAAGTTTCGTGAGTTCATGGGTGCCATAGATGGTTCAGTTGTCGAGGGATGGTTGGAGATTATGGTGATTTTTTTTTCACTTCATGGCTACACCTCCAACACGAAGGTCCGCATGGTGGTATTTCAGCTGAAGGGTAGCGCTCTTCTATGGTGGAAGACGCTCCTACCTCAACTAAACATGGTTGTTGAAGATGTGTCATGGTAACTGTTCAAGGAACGATTCTGGGAGAGGTATTTTTTTAGAGGAATTCATTCAATGTCAGCTCAATGAGTTCAATGCCTTATGATAGGGTAGTCGTATGGTACCAGAGTATGAGGCCCGATTCATGGAGCTACTTAGGTGTTCTCCACATCTTAACACAAAGAAGATAAAGGTAAACATGTTTATGTTGGGCCTTAACATCAACATTCTTGCGAAGGTGAGGATCTTGATTCCTTAGATGTTGCACGACACAGCCTAGAAGGCCCTCATAGCTGAGGAATAAATGATCAATGGGGGTTAGGGTAGGATTCATGGGAGACCAACTGGACATGCAACGTTAGGAGCACAACATCATCGGACACCAACCAAGCAAAGATCAGGGTATCGAGATACATATAGACAACACATGTTCACGACACCACAATGACCAATTCCTCAATAGAGGAATCCCTACAGAGGACCACTGCATCAACAGGAGTGACGCCCGTAGTAGCAATAGTTTAGGCATGTTCAGCAAAGAAGACTAGGATATCAAACTTGTAGGCCAACAACTTCTACTTTGAGGACCAGGAGTATTGGACCGAAGGCTGGATGTTGGACATGTGAAGAGCCACAATACCAACGAGACTATCTAGTTGAGAAGACCAGAGTGGCCAGATCAACAGGACACACTTCAGTTGGAGATTTCAGTAAGGCCGACGGGATTCATGTGGTGGTTAATAAACGCCAGGCTGAGAAACAGTCCACTATGCTAGAGACATCAGGTACAATCGTCGACCAAAATTTTAGTATTTTGATAGATCTAGGTTCTATAGAGAGATTTATTTCTAGTGTAGCACTAAAAGGAATTAAGGTAAAGGCAGTCAAGCAGGACGAGTTTTGATATGTATAAATGGCTTCAGGTGCCAAAATGAAGGTTAGAGGAAATGATACAGACTGTAGCATTAACTTGGAAGATTTTTTAATGAAGGCCAACCTATATGTCACGACCTTAGGATCATATGACATAGTGATTGGTATGGACTGGTTGGAATCACATGATGCAATACTCTACTGTAAGAAGAAACATTTAAATTTAACAGATGATTTGGGATAGAGAAGAGTGATTGTAGGAAGAAACCAGAGAGTTTCCTTGAGGTTCATCTCTTCCCTATAGCTACAAAAGAGTATGAGCAAGGGATGTAATTATATGCAATTTTAGTGCTAAACGAAAAGGGAGAGGAAGAGGAATTAAAAAACCTTCTAGTAGTACGAGAGTTTGTAGACGTATTTCCAGAAGAGTTACCAGGTTTGGTGCTCGAAAGAGAGTTGGATTTTACCATCGAATTGAAACTTGGAACTAAACCAATAGCAAGAATGGTGTATCAGATCTCAATTCCTGAGTTGCAGGAATTGAAAATGCAATTGAAGGAATTGGTGGAATTGGAACTTATACGTCCAAGTGTGTCACCTTGGAGTGCACCATTTATTTTTGTAATAAAGAAGGATGGATTCTGGAGACTTTGTATTGACTATCGTCAACTAAACAAAGCAACAATCAAGAACCAATATCCATTGCTAAGAATAGACGATTTGTTTGACCAGATAAAGGATCGATGGTGTTTTCAAAGATTGACTTGAGATCATGATATCACCAATTACGAATTAAAGAGGATGATATCCCTAATACCACATTCAAGACGAGGTTAGAACACTATCAGTTTATGGTTTTACCATTTGGACTGACAAATGCCCTGGGGGTATTCATGATTTTGATGAATGGGGTGTCCCACAAATACTTGGAAATGTTTGTTGAATTATTTATTGATAACATATTGATTTATTATCGGATGAAATAAGAGCATGATGAACATTTAATATTGGTACTATATTGTCTACGAGAAAACAAATTGTATGGGAAATTGTTGAAATGTTCTCTTTACCAATCAAAGATTCATTACTTAGGGAATATCATATTTGGTGAAGGTATTGCTATGGATTTGGAGAAAGTAGAGGCTATTATGGAATGACATGTGCTGAAAAACATACAAGAAGTACGCAATCTATGGGTTTAGTAGGATATCACCTATGGTTCGTCGAATTTTTTTCGAAGATAGAAAATTCGATCACTGAATTGTAGAAGAAAAATAAGAAGTTTTTATGGACTAAGAAACGTGCGGAAGAATTTAAAAGGTTGAAGGAGTTGCTGACGATAGCGCTGATAATAAAATTCCTCGATATGGACAATGAATTCTTCGTATGCATGGACACTTCCAAGGAAGTTTTAGGTATATTATTAATGCAAGATGGTCGAGTGATCACTTACACCTCAAGAAATTAAGAAATCATGAGGAGAACTATGCAATGCATGATTTGGAGTTATTGGCCATTGTGTATGCCTTCAGAGTTTGGAGACACTAACCGATTGGACAAAAATTCAAACTAAATATAGATCACTTTGGACTACAACATATATTTATGGAGAGTGACTTGAACGCACGACAAAGGCATTGGTCAGAGCTACTTAGCGAATATGACTTCAATATTTCTTACATAAAAGGTACGATGAATAGAGTGGCTAATGCGTTGAGTCAAATACCACACATATTATGGGTAATACCTCTTCAGACGATTCTTCGAGAAAATATTCTAGCGTTACAAAGAGACAATGATTGGTACAGGAAGTTAAGGTAAATATTGGACAAGATACCATGATGGTACCGAAGTTTGAAGGATATACATTGGACAATGATGGATTAATAAGATATAAAAATAGAATTTGCGTACTGCCTAATGAATAATTAATAAGTTTTATCTTAAGTGAAGTGCATTGCGTTGTGTACATGGCTCATCTAGGAATGACGAAGATGAAGGTGGACCTTAATCCTTTATTCTTCTGGAAGGGAATGAAAGAAGACATTGTTAATTTCGTGGCAAGATGCATAGAATGTCGTCTAGTGAAAGTTGAACATAGATATCCAACATGATTATTACAACCACACATTATCCCAGAATCGAAATGGGAGGTCATTTTGATGGAATTTATTGTTGGAGTGACACTGGCGGCAAGGAGACATGACTCAATTTTTGTGGTGGTTAACATTCTGATGCAGAGTGCACACTTTGTACATGTGCGTATGACGTATTAGGTGCCATACATAGCTAGAGTTTTTTTTAGTGAGATTGTGATATTACATGGCATACCAAGAAATATCATATATGATATAGGATTGGTGTTTACATGACAATTTTGGACTAGTGTCCAAGAGGCCTTAGGGACACAAATGAACTTTAGTACAACATATCGCCCTAAAACAAACGAGAAGACGAAGAGAACGAACCAAAATTTGGAATATATGTTGCATATGTATGTAATGGAACAACAAAAATGTTGGGAAGATTTCTTGCCACTGGTAGAGTTTGCATACAACAACAACTATCAAAGTACCATTAAGATGGCACCATTTGAGTTTATTTACGGGAGACCATGTCAGACATCGTTGAGTTGGGATCAACATGAGGATAGGGTTTTGGTGGGACCAGAAGTGATCCAAGAAATGGAAGAACAAATGAAAACGATAAGAAAAACGATTAAAGAAGTGCAAGATCGACATAAGAGTTATGCTGATGTGCATCAAGTTGAGAACAATTATGAAGTTGGCGATCGAGTTTTCTTGCGGGTGAAACCACACAAAAATTCGATCAAGTTTGGAAACGGTTTTAAAATCTCTCCTAGGTTTGTGGGACCTTTCGAAGTTGTGAAAAATAAAGGACCTCTAGCCTATCGACTAGCCTTTCCTGATTCTTTGAGGCGTATGCATGATGTTTTTCATGTATTTGTTTTGAGACATTATGTTAGTGATCCTACACATGTGATTGACATGATTTCTTTCCAGGTGTCAGATGAGGGTTCACTCATGGCAGAGCCAATCTGCATTCTGGACCATCGCATTCGACAACTATGGTGTCAAATAGTTAATCGGGTCAAGCTTCAATGGGATAATTATAGTCTGCACTCGACTACATGGGAGGAGCATATGACATGCGTCAACAATTTCCTTATTTATTTGATAGATTAGAATTACATATCTTGTCAAATACTTGTCACAATATCTTGAAAAATTATAAGAATCACGAAAAATTAAAGGCCAATAGTACCCTTTCCTGATAATTTTGAAAGCAATAGTTTTAGCAGAAAAGTGACCTCCTACATGAATGACAAAATCTGAAGATCCATGAGTTTCTTTTAAAAAAAAAAATTCTTGCTCATTATTCACACAACGAACTAACATACCATCGATAGATCTCCTAAACAATAAGTCTCCTAAAATGATATATATGGAAGATTCAAGACATATCCTTCTCCTTTGATGAGTATCTAAGTTATTTGGACATCTTTGAT
Organism: Picea sitchensis; assembly: GCA_010110895.2. Classification (NCBI taxonomy): domain Eukaryota; kingdom Viridiplantae; phylum Streptophyta; class Pinopsida; order Pinales; family Pinaceae; genus Picea; species Picea sitchensis. The sequence continues at coordinate 274,211 of SNQJ01S0005482.1, read as the reverse complement.
TTTGCAGGTAATACACCAAATCCTTGTACCAGAGATGTTCAACTATAGGATGGATTTGACTGTCAATATAAAATAGTGTTGACAGAGAGCTATCTTGTTCATCGATTTCTTCACTTGCTTCTGCATGTTGAGCTAAGTGAAGGGATAAGTCACGCTCCTTAATGGTTTTAAAAGTCATGATAGTTAAATCATGTCCTGGATCTTGGCAATCAAATGTGCAAGCTTTTCTGAAAGATAAGTCCGTGAGAGAAAAAAATTGACAGTAGGTAAAGGGACTTTTACGAGCGTGTTCTTACCTAATATAAAGTGGTGAAATTTTTCAACATCTTTAACAAGAGAAAAAACATGTTTTTCAAGATAAGAATATTTAAATTCATCATCTGACAAGATTTAACTCATGTAAGCTACTAGTTTCTCATTAACTTGGTCATCACATTGCACGAGGATATCAAACATTTCTTCCTTTATGGCATTAGTATATATAACAAATTCTTTTTCAAAATTTGGCTTCGCAAAAGCCAGTGCATAACTGATTTCCTTGTTGATCCTTACGAAAGAATTTTTCACGTCATTAGTCCAAGAAAAGAAGTGATATTTCTTATGAAGATTGTGAATTAGTTTGGCCATTACATAAAAATTAGGAACAAACCTACAGACAAAGTTGATAATACTCATAAAGGATTGAACATCATTTTTGGAGGTAGGATCAGGAAGATTTAGGATAACAACAATCCTTTCGAGATCTATGCTTATTCTTGAATCAAAGACAATGTGTCCAAGGATATTTCCCTTGGTAATGTTAAAGATAGACTTAGAAGGATTTAAATAAATGCCAAATTTCTTGCATCTTATGAGAACCTTTCTAAGATGACCAAACTGATCTGATCATGTTTTTGAATACACAATTAAGTTATCAAGACAAATCTGAATAATTTTGCCGATCAAATTGTCAAAAGCTATTTGCATAGCTATTTGTAAGGTGGAACCTCCATTAGATAAGCCAAAATGAATACGTTCATAAGCGAAAGTTCCTCAACGTGTAATAAACGTGGTTTTATATTTATCTGTCCTTTTTACCTTGATTTGATTATAACCAAAAAAGCCGTCAAGTAAGGACATCATTTGTGACCCTGCAACTTGTTGGAAAATCATTTCCATATTAGGGAGAGGAAAATGGTATTTTATGCTATCTTTGTTCAATGCACGAAAATAAATGCATAGTCTAATATGACCAGTTCTTTTCCGAATGGGAACCAAATTGGAAACCCACTCAGAATACTTAACAGGGAAAATTATCCCAAATTTCAAGAGTTTTTTCAACTCCTTCTGAATAGTTGCTTCCAGTGCAGGGTTAATGGGTATTTTTTTTTCCTAACTAGTTTTATGCCCTCCTTGATAGGAATTGCATGTTGTATAAAATCAGGATCAAAACCATGAAGATCCTCATAAGACCAAGAAAAAATAACTTGAAATTCATGAAGTAACTCAGTGAACTTCAAATTTTCTTCATCAGAACATTGGGAACCTATCTTAACATTCTTTGGAAAATCGGGAGTCCCAATGTTCAAGGAAATGGTTTCACCCACTTTCCTTTTATAATCCTCTTCTTTATTTTTTTCTTTGTTTCCTACATCACTTGATGAAAATGAAATTTCTAGAGGAGTCAAGCCCTTCGAAATTTTGTTGTCTTCGATGGATATAATCTCCTTGGGATTATAAGGTTCATTTTGTATGAAAGAACATATGCTCTCATCACTAGGGAAGACCTACCACGACTCTACATTGTCAGGGATATGAGGACGATACAAATATTGAAAGGTGCAATCAGGTCTTTGTGGCAGAAGTTGCCTAGTAGGAGAGGATGCAAAAACAACTAACTTGTCAGCAATTGAGTTTAATTCCCTTTTAACATGAGTGATGTTGAATGATAGCAAGTTCAAGATAAGTGCCCAAATAGTTTGGGTGTATGATTTCATTAACTTGTTTCTAGGAGAATATATCTTACGTATAAGGTTTACAACAAGTTCAAAGGCCCTAAAAACTGTAAGGTGACGACAACCTAAATTATAGGAATTTTCAATGCTTAGCAGTAACGATTCAAATTCGGTGACATTGTTTGTGCAGGAAAACTATAACCTATAGGAAAAGTTGTGAATTTTACCCATAGGAGAGTACAAGATAATGTTAGCTTCATTTCCTTCATTGGATAATGAACCATCAAAGTGCATATGCCACATCATATCCTCTAGGTCGATTTGTTCTAAGGTAGTGTTGTCCTCATCGACAAAGATGGAATACACTCCTAAGTCCTCCTCGATATAATTGATATTAGGCTCTGGGATGCTTTCTATATAAGGTGAAATTATTCCCTCCCTTAGGACTATGATGTTATTCCCATTCCAAGGAGAATATAAGTGTGTCTTGTCGAGAGAGAGGTATCCACCTATCAAGGCTTGTTAGTATCTTCCTAAGATGATTGAATAATTACTCATTGGCATGTCAATTACCTGAATATTAAGGGCTGTCCTTATTTCAGGATGTGCACACAAAACTTGTTGGCATGTTTTATAGGAAGAGTGTTCTTTTCATTGATGGAAAGAACAACAACAATGATGGAAAACAAGAAAATCATAAGCTTAGGAGGAGGAGCGAACAATATGCAGAGATCAAAGCATCTCATGAGGAGGATCATGACCATACGATCTGTAAGCCAGATCAACGACAATGATGAATTGTGAAGAGAGAAAGTATAATTAAACAACTCGCTAGCTCTAATCCCACAATTGGTCTAGATCATTAGATATCATAAACCCAAATATCGACGATTGTGGTTGATCTAACAAATGACCATATTAAGTCAGATTAAGCCGTGACCATCAGATGTGTAACCTCCAGATCAACATTAGGGATAGATTGTGGAAATCAAAAGGAGAATTAAATATCGTGCTATTTCCAATCCCGCAATTGGTCAAGACCATCAGATCTTATAGCTTCAAAGATCGACAATTGTGGTTGAATCACCAATAAACGCACAACTTCAAATTGCGGATCTTGGGTGATGAATTAAATCACTCACAAGTTGTTGTTTCACAATCATCCTTGATCGTGGATCTTATTCAAGAATCTTCATGACCATTGGATCAAATTAAGTAGGAGGATATGATAAGTGCAGTAAATGATCTGATATCTTAACTATGAGAATTTTCGTCACCCATCAAATCTTTTTAAAGTGGAAGGATAGTAAAATCAGTGTTAGAGGTCCGTTGGATCTAAACCAAGGCAAAGCTGCATCACATACAAATTGAGTCGTCGATATAAGTTCATGATCAACGAACAACATTAGTTTTGGGTCTAAATATGTGAGGAGGTTAAGCTCCATAGAAGTCACTTCGAGAGACTCAGTTTGATATTTGAAATCTTCGAAGTTCGGAGATCCAGAGAGCCAAAATACATTCTCGACCGTTAGATTGTTTGAAGTAAATCTCAGTCGTCAGATCATATGAAGAATATCTCAAGTGTCAGATTGTCCAAAGTGCATCTGGGTCATCTAATACAAAGCATCAGTTTGAGATTTGAAATCTCTGAAGTCCAGAGAGATGGAGAGTTGAAATACATTCTCGATCGTTGGATCATCCGAAGTAAATCTCAATTGTCAGATTGTCCAAATAAGATCTCAAGCGTTGGATAGTCCGAAGTGCATCTGGGCCGTCTGATCCAGAGCATCAGTTTGAGATTTGAAATCTCCAAAGTCTGGAGAGTCAGAGAGACGAAATACATTCTCGACCATCGGATCGTCTGAAGTAAATATCAGTTGTCAGATCGTCCAAATAAGACCTCAAGCGTTGGATCATCCGAAGTGAATTTGGGTCATCTGTTCTAGAGCGTAAGTTTGAGATTTGAGATTTTAGAAGTCCAGAGACCCGAAGGAGATATCGACCATTGATCAAGAAAGGGGACGCATAACCGTTGATTTGGTTGAAAGGTCAAAATTATGGAGTAGAGGAAGAGTCGTCGATTGAGAAGGACAAGTGTTCGTGGATCATCGACTTTGGAAGATTGGCATACAAAAGAAAGCAGGGTTTGAGGTTTGAAACTCTCGAAGCCCAGATCATGAAATAAATCATAGTCATTGATTTAGGGAGGTTGGATTTGATCAACAGATCGTGAAATATTACATACAAAAATTCTTTAGCATTTCTCTCATATACCTGGTTTGGGATATGAAAATACCTTTACCATTGTAACAACCTTGGTTAGATAGCTGCATAGGGTTTATTAAGTATAGTTAATTAAATAATTAACTGTCTTAATGTGTATTAGTTAAGTAATGATTAACTATTAATAATATTATTTATTTATTTATTGTTTAATAAATGTCGATTAATTAATTAAATGATTACTTAACACATTCAAAGATTTGGGT
>SNQJ01S0005482.1:219616-258325 GCA_010110895.2 Picea sitchensis | reverse complement strand
GAGTCTTAGATTGAAGCATTTATATGCTTTTATTTTTCTTGAGTAACCTGAGATTAAACTTAAGGCTCAAAGGATAATGTCAGGCATCAAGAAAGTTGTTTGAGGGTGTGTTTTTAAATTGCTTTTCCTACCTCAATTATATGAGAAAAAATCCTTAATGAAATTAACCCTGTAGCAACACATAGGTCGTATTTCGTATCTGAGTAAAATCGAAATAATAAATGAAGTGAAGGAAAATAACAAAAATGTGAAACAAAGCAGGGCATCAATAACAGAAGAATCCCACCTTTTTGTAGTAGAAGAAAGTAGATTAGTATAACCTTGAATAAATCATAAAAATACAACAATCTACACAACAAGAAGGTCTTGTATTACTCACAATAATTACAGAGGAAAAGCTACTTACTACATAAATTACTGATACAATAATATTTCAGTAGTTGTAGTACTAAATTGGAATCAACATTTATTCAAGAATACATAAAGAAAATGAACAATGGAATACAATGAAGCACATAACCCAGATTTGAACAAAATTTGGAATCTTTGTCTGCACTTGTATTAATACTCTATAAGGAGAGTCTTATCTGTTACAATTGGCAAGAAGAAGCCTGAAATAAGTCTTTGATTTATGTATTTATACAAAATTTCTGAACCTGAAATGATTGGACTTCTCATAGAAAGTATTAAATATTACAACATGCAAAACTGGAAGGTTACATCTACACCTTCTATGTCTCTTCGTCTGCCCGCAGAGACATTTATTCTTCATATCTTATAGCCTGGAAACAGTTGGCACCTGATTATGACCCGTGTGAATGTTATGTTCATATTGTCTCATTTATTTCTGGATTTGTTGTCTTTCTCGCGTTCGACACAGTGGATACATCTTCTTACTAACTGCACTACTAACCTGGAAGGTTTTGCTGTTTCGTTTGCGTAAAAAATACACAGCTTCGTTTCTATATGAGGCAAATGATCCTGTATTTTCTTTTCTTCCAAAGATACAACCTATAGCTATAAACTGGAATTTACTATCCATTTGTTAATCTGGATAAGGTCGATTTGTTTTAATTGTTGGATAGTCGTTCGAGATTCTTCTATGCTTGTCTTGCAATTAAGTTGATATTTCGCTATGTCAATCTGCCCCAGGGCCTGAGAGATACTATCTCTTTCAATGTATAGCAACCCTTTTTCGAGTGAAGACAATGCTTCTTCACAAGCCTTATTTATTTCCCGGGCTAATCTTTTGCTTTACGCCAAATTTTCTTCCTAGGTCTTCAAGATTATTTCGCCTCGAGTTTACTTGGAAAGAGACAATCGAGGGACCTTTTCTACTTCATCCTTTGATTCTATTAAAATGGCCTCCTAGAACGTAGATCAAGCCATAGTGGCTTCTCTCTCCTTAATGTAAATGTTATTTAGAGAAAGGTCTCCCACCCGGTAACAATTTTGAACAACTTCCACTTTCGTAAAAAGGTTTTGCTAGGCTAATTCAAGCTTTTTGTGCACTTCCAATGCTTGAGCTTGGAAAGATTCCATCTCCACATTTGTAACTTCAACTAAATCTATCTTTGCCTTAAGTTTTTTGATCAATTCTTCTTGTTGAGTGTCTAATTCTCTACTGGCTTGTGAATTTTCATCAAGGCTAGTTTAGAGTTGTTTAATTTCCCGTCTATCATAGGCTCTGATCTTTTCAAAATCTTCATTTATCTGATTTCTCATGTCTATTTCCACGGTTTCCATCTGGCCCTGCAACTTTCTTACTAAAAAAATTCTATATTTCAACTGTTTCGCTAGACTCCCTAATGAACATTGATTTGTCATGGAAAAATCTCCCAATGAGCCCGCCATTTCCATAGCAAATTTGGTTTCGTCTAAGGCTTGTCCATCATACAACACTCTGTGTCTTTTGACTGTTGCACCTTCCTTTTTATGCATCTCTCTTTTAAAGATGGACCTCCTCTTTTTGTTGAAAAATAAGTTTGAGGGAGGCATTTCTTCTGCGGCAACATAAGTAAGGTCTTCTATGAATACCACTTCAACATTCAGATTTCCTTGGCTTGACTGTAAAGGTGTTAATGATTTCATAGGGCTATCTATATCGGTGGATGGTTGTTTCTCTGTTGTGTTAGTTTCTAATTTATTTGGTGTGGACAGTGATGTATCCAGTCCCTTTTTTTTATCAAAGCTTCAGATTGAGATTCTGCTTGGTCTCCTGGTGGATTTACCAATGCAGTATTCCACTTTTGTGTTAAAACTTCAGTCTTATTCATATTCCCTTGAGCATCCTTTTCACTAGAACTCCCTGTTTCCAAACCCCGAGTTGCAACCTCTTGTGTAGAGGGGGGTGTCTGAGGTTCTCCCTGTAAGACCTTAGGTAAACTATTTCTTCTATGTTTTTGGAAATTGTAGAGCTTGGCTAATTGATCTGGAGCTAGAGTTTGGACTCTTCTCAACACTTCCTGGTATGACCTTACTCCCTGAAATATTTCATTGTGTGGGGAATCTTCATGCTCGTATCTCTTTAGATTGTATAGAGTCAAATGGCTTGCCATAACATTCTGGGGATCATGCTTCTTAAACTCAATATCAACCAAATTAATGTCTTCTAGGGATGCAACCTCCACTTTTGAGTGGCCATAATCTAACAATGAAAACATACCAATTTGTAAAGGGAAGGTTGGCCATACCTTTTTCTGCATTTCTTTTAATTCTTTACTGATTCCTCCTATCATAGTTTGATAGGCTACCTCTCGGCACACCAGTCGATCTGGTAGAAACTTTGGTAAAGCATGTGGGGGAACTGAACACACAAAAACCCTGATGTATGAGAAATGTTCCTCAATATACCAGTCCACTATTTTCCCTAGGTTGGTCATGATCTTGTCTAAGATCCTGGTAGGCAGGCATTCATAGAGAGTGATATGCATCGACACCACCACATAGTTGCAAATTTCATAGAAGAAATCTTTCGCTTTTTGCTCCCACAACTTGGAGTGATAGAAATGTATGGGTTCAGTGCTGGTAGTAGTCTAGCTCCATCTCATCAAAGGAAATGACGTCATAAAACAAATGGAATCCATAATGTACCAACATGTAGAAAGGGGTAGGTTTCCCTTTGGCCTTCAACAACTGATACTCTGTGATATACTCGACCAAATTGTCCGATAACATTTTGGCACAATCGGAAGCATATAATTCTTCTACTTCATGCATGATTGGTACCGATGGAAACAAGAAATGAGAACAGTCGTTCCTCCCAAAATGTTTACACAGCATTAGAGATACATAGACCATATGGGCGTCCAACGCTACTGTGGCATATATACCACGAGTGTCTGCTCTGAATTTATTAGGGTATCCCCACCAGTCTTTGATCAAGTTAGGGTATTTTTTTCCATATTGCATGCATTCTACTTTTTCGAACTCCATTAGGAAAGAGACATTATAACTATGTTTAAAAATTGGGGATAACTTATACATTCTCAGATATGCTCTAGTCAGAAAGACCCGACAACCACTTTCTGTGAATTGTAGATGCTCCTGGTTGCAATGTCTATGTTCTCCAAAGCCCAGTCGATCATGTCATTGTATGGAATGAGTCTTGACCATGCAGATATTTTGTACAGATATGATTGAGCTATATCCCCGAGCTTCGTTGCATGGTTTTCGATCACCTCGCCACTCGAATCATCTGGGAAGTTTATCAGCTCATATTGCAGAACATCAAATATCCACGTCCAGGTTTTCATGGTATCTATAGCTCTTGGTGAAGTATCTGAGAGGATGTCTTTGTTCAGGTTCACGCTCTCACCAGCTGCTTTAGCCATTTTTCATGGCGGCATGATATTACAAGCTCAGAACTGTGTTACCTATTACAGGAAAATGCATAAACTTCTTAGCTTGCTAAAACTTGTTGTTCTGCGAGAAATCCAAATTAGAATTCAAACTTCAATATAGTTATTCACCTTAAGTGTATCGATTTTATGAATACCTTTACTAACAATATATCCACTTTTGTTAATGAAAAGATTTGGGCGGTGATCCGTGATCTTATTTGAAATCATTGTCGTAGATCCGTTATTAATGGCATTAAAGTTTGGTGGTTCGTGATCGGGAGGTTGGAAAAATAAAATTTGAATTTACCCAAACCATGATTTAGCGAAAAGTCAATCACAAGATAATAGTATTTAACCCATTAACTAATCATATTTAATTTTTAAGTCTTTTCGGGTTTTCAAACTTTGAGATATTTGATAATATCTCAAGATAACATCCCCGAAACTTGAAATCGTGAAGCAATTAATCATCGGATAATTATATTTAATTTTAATTAACCCTTCTTAGTGTTTAAGGTATTTTGGAAGTTCAGACTTCGTGAATTTAGAGCATGATGAATGGTGAATATCCGAACTACGAATGCGCGAAGTTACTATTCAAGTTTTAATTTGGTTTTAGTTTTTGGTATTTATCGCCTGACGTGTCAGAAAACTAACTTTATTTAATTTTCGACTGGCCACTACCCATAGTGATGTGTCAAATCTTAGGAAGGTATACATGTATGGTGACTAGGATTTTTTGAACACCTTTCAGGTATCGAGACTTTGAAGTCGCAACATGACAAAAATACCCAAAGCATGAAACTCTGAGGTATGGAACTCTGAAGTATTTTCTAGTGGCTTGACCCTTTAATAATCGGGTGGCTCCACAAACTTGGGGAAAAAGGAATGGTTTGATCAATGCGGGGACTCAATCGACGATGGACCTCGTGTGTGCCTTAAGGCTAAAAAAACCGAAATTGATTTATCATTTGTAAACCAACTTTGAGATAGAGTAAAAAGATAGGATAAAACTTTCAGGCTTATAATTTTAAATGTGTTCCAACATAGGCTCCATCTGGGGATCGTGTCTCCTTGCGAGGCATGGAAGAATAGTAGTCCAAGTTCCCTTATTGGGTAAATTTAGTCATCACTAGTTTCTAGGAACCAACTTTGAAAAATCATACAGAAGGACATTAGACTTCAATCGTGTCTCAAAAAAAATTCAAAAACTCAATCATTCACCGATATTGAGTTTAGGATATTAATAGTTTCCATTTTCTTGAAACTGACTTCGGATCTGTTTAAGATAATCAAAACAACCTTAATTGATCTATCAAACTCGGGTCGATTTTGTTCGCTGATCAGTAAATTAAATTTAACAATGTAGTTTAGGGAGTCCGCTATTGGTTTAGAATGTAAATCTTGTCGAAAAGAGAACTAGCTACCAGAGTACATTATATACATGTATAACAACCTTGCAGATATCATAGACATTGCTTCACTGCCAGCGATCATGTTCAGTACCTCGGTGAAGTTATCTACATTTCCCATTGAATTTCCTTTCACCACTTCAATTTGCGCTTTGCTTAGATGAGAGTGATCATTTAAATGGATTTCCTTTCATAACCTCTTTGGACAGAATGGGGGCAATCAAATTATGAATTTCCTTTCACCATCCATCTCATATTTTAATATTTCTGAAGTGGGGGAAATCAATTTGTATGCATCATACAAGGGATGATATCTGTTTATGATTTAGCAATGAAGGTATGTCAACCCACTTTGATTTACTCTAGACTAATCCTCTCCCGACCTTCAAAACACCTTCACCTCTAGGGAAATTTTTATGAGGGAATTTTTAATTTCCAGGGACTTTCCTTGACTGAAACTAATGATTTCAAATCTGATCGAAGGGATAAAGTAATCAAGATTATCCTATACATACTTTCTTTCAGTTAAAATTAGGGGAATCATAAAGAATTTCACCCACTCTTGTTTTGAAGATCTATTTTTTTAAGCTTGGTGAGTCAAGGCGAAATATTTCTTTCTGTGAATATTTAAGGTCAGGGATTGCAAATATGGCTTTCAGATATGCTATATGGGAACAAAAGGAGGAGTTACAGGCTTTGAAACGGATCTTATTTCCACCTAAGCCTACTTCCTGATTATCAAGTTTCTTTTGTTTTTATTTTCTCTTGATTCAGAAGTCTAGAAATCTATATATTTTTAATCTTCGATCAGATGACTGTTTTTCACATGAGTACAACCTTATTAAGACTTTATAGGATATTGTTTTTATCATTTTGGTTTGAAGAATAAATATAGAAGTTCATACCTTGAATTTCATTTGTATTTTCCACCAAAACAATTATTTATTTATCACCTATTTCGAGAGAAAACAAAATACTCTAAAAATTAAGTGTTGTATTCCAATACCTTCTTTTCTGTGATCTGATAATAAAATCCTGCAAAGAGGAGAGAATCAGAGAGTTCTACATCATAGAAATGATATGTAGTATAGACATTATTTTATATATATATATATAAATAAAATCAGCTTTATTTAAAAGAAAAGATTTAAATAACCTATAGAAAGGACCAAAACGCGGAAGTAAACAAAACGAAACCAGTATATACAATGGTGCGGTCGAACATGTTTATTGCATGAAATGTTTCAGATAATGCCCATTGATAGGGGTGTCAAAAACTTTCCCGTCTAGATTCTCTAGTAGGAAAGAATTATTCCCCTCTGTAGATGATATTTTGAATGGTCCAAACTAGAGATGATCAAACTTGTCGTGTTTACCCACATCTTCTTTCCTGGCATCCCATTTCAAAACTAAATCACCAGGAAGAAATTCCTTGTCCTTCGCCTTTTTGTCAAAAACGACTTTCATGTTATCTTGATATTATTGAAGTTTGTCATCAACTTTGGCCTAGTTCTGTTGGACCTCAATTATTTGATTTATTCTCCTTGTAACATCATTTGGCTCTTTGTTTGAATCCTGCCACAACTTTATCACTGGAAGAGATATATTAATAGGGAGAACAACATCGGTACCATAAACCATTTGGAAAGGAGACATGCCTATTGATTTCTTAGTACCAATCCAATTTTCCCATAAGGCATACTATAGGTGAACATGCCAAGATTTCTTATTCTCTGTTAATACTTTCAGGATTATATTCATCAAGACTTTGTTGGACGATTCAACCAACCCATTTCCCCGAGGATAATAAGTTGTAGAATTCCCTATCACAATGTTGTATTTTTGACAAAAACTTACCATCGCCATAGATTTGAACACCTGAGAATTATGTATAACTATTTTCTGGGGAAAACCAAATCTAGATAGGATTTTCTCCTCCAAAATGTTTATAACTATCGAGTTTGTGGCGTTCTGAGTTGGAATGACTTTAACCCATTTCATGAAATAATCTATAGCAGTCATAATCCACTTATGTTGGGTGCTTGATTATGGGTGGATTTCTTCGATGAAGTCCATTCCCCATTGTTGAAAAGGAGCTTATGTTTTAACTGGGACCAAAGGTAATGAAAGGAGTTTTTTCTTTCCATAGAACAGTTGGCACGGGTTGCAGGCTCCTACATTGGCATTCACATCAGTAAATAGCTTTGGCCAGTAATATCCAGCTCTTAGTATTTTGTAGGTCGTGGGCCTCCAGGTGTGATGTCCTCAATACACTCCCTTGTGGAACTCATTAGTGACATCTTTAGTTTTAGGTTCAGTTTGGAAACATAACAAGAAACCAAGGGGGTATTTCCAGTACAATTGTCCTTCAATAATACAGTACTTAACCGCATGTAGTTTTAGCATTCTTGACTTTGTTGGAGTCATATCGCTCGAGAAATGAAGAGTGAGGAGATATGCAATGATGTCACAGTACGATTCGAAGGAAGAATATTTCTCTTCGATATGAACTACGGGGTTTCAGTCATCAATCTCTCCCATGTCTGGGATAGACTCATGCAATTTTAGGTGGTTTATCTGAAGTGCTCTAAAATTTGACTCTGCTAATAATTTTTCCAGGCCTTGAACTTTAACCATATTGGTTGGTTTAACCTCTAGGTCGAACTCTTGAATTTTGGCTAACCACTAAACTCTTCTACCATCACTGCCTGGCTGTACCAATATATCTTTGATAGATCTTATTGGCACATAGGCGATTATTTTGGACTGCAGTACATAGGTTCTGAAAGATTTGAGAGCTTTTACCATCGCGTAGGATTTTTTTCCAGTATGTCGTATCTGTTTTCGGCGTCTCTGAGACTTTTGTTGAAAAAGGCTATCAGTTGTTCAAAATATTCTTTGTTCTTTTGTAGGAGTACAACTGCGATAGTATGCTCAGACGCGAAAAAGAAGATATGGATCTATTTAGTATAGTCAGGACTAGCCAGTGCTAGATATTTGCTTATAGTTTTTTTAACTTGTTTGAATGACACTTTAGCTTTGACAGTCCATTTGATTTCACTGTTTTTCTTCAACATATTTGTGATCAATTTGACAATTTCAACAAAGTTAGGGATAAAGCTTCTTAGAAAATTTATTTTCCCTAAAAAGGATTGGATTTATTTTTTATTTTTAGGAATGTTTATTGTATCAATAGCCTCAATTCTCTTGGTATCGACCTTAATTCCATATTTCGAAACTATATGACCCAGAATTTTTCCTTCTTGCATAAAAAAATGACACTTTTTAGGGTTAAGAGATAAACCAAATTTCCTACATTTCTCAAAAGTGAGTTTGAGATGGACTAGATGTTTTGTATCAGAATTCGTGAAGACTGTTAAATCATCTAAGTAAATGACAACAAACTTATCTCTCTCATCGATGAACATTGTATCCATTTCTCTTTGGAAGGTGGCACATACGTTCATTAAGACAAACTGTATTTTATCATACATGAAAGTTCCCCATGGAGTAGTGAATGCAGTTTTTTCTTTATCATCTTCATGAACAAAAATTTGGTTGTAACCTGAGAAGCCATCAATCATAGACATTCTGTTAGCTCCCACTACTTTTTCCAGGACATCGTCCATTTTTGGAAGTGGGTAATTATCATTTAATGATGACCGATTTAAATTTTTAAAGTCCACACAAAGCCGAATATCTCCATTTTTCTTTCTGACGGGTATTGGATTTGCTACCCATTCATAATATCTAAGCGGAACAATGATCTTTGTGTCCATAAGATTCTTGACCTCTCTTTCTATTTACAAGTAAGAGGATATGGCTTATCTATCTCAACTTTTTGTCTAAAAGGTTTGATACCATGTTTCAAATGAATCTTATGTTCTATCACAAAGGTATCATAAGTCTTTAAATTGTCATATGACCACGCAAATATATCTTTATATTTTTTAAGAAATTGAACATATTTACTCTTTACCTGAGCTGGAAGATATTTAGATAGCTTGACTATATTAGGTTGTTCTTTAGTCCCTATGTCACAGTCTTCAACTTCCTCAAGCTGAGGTCGTAGGGTAGAATTCAAATGTATGTCATCTTTGTCAAACAGTCTTTCTAATGGTATCATACCTCTAGGTATTTGATTATTATTGAGGAATAACATCCGATGATTTGCAATCTTATCTTGGAACTTTTCAGGCTCTTCATCTTCTTGCATGATCAAGATAGGATCGTTTTTATTTTCTTGGTCTATATGAGTTTCAAATAATTCATCAACCATTTATAGAAATTGTTTGATCTGCTCATCGTCTTCAAAGACCTGCTAGTGTTGTACATTATTTGGGATTCATGGTTTGTGTCTCATTTATATATGATACTTTATCTTTAAGATAGTAGGAGGCACAAACGTCACATCTTCCTTGGCCAAGGAATTTACCTGTCGATGTTCCATTCCCGGGATGTGATGAATGTTGAAAGAAGAGAAGAAATTCTTGATCATATACCAGGCACAATTCTTGTATGACCTTAGTCTCGGGTGTTTAGCTTGATATTGCTTCTTTATTTTCTTTATGATAAGTTCTGCATCACCATAGACTATTAGATCTTCAATTTTTGGCTTCTTAGCAGCCTCCAATCCTAAAACAAGAGCCTCGTATTCACAGACATTATTTGTATAATCGATTTACCAATGTATTATATATGAAAAGGGAATTAAATATTCCTCTCTGGGTGCAACAAATAACACCCCTTGCCCTGCCCTGTCACAGGATGAAGCACCATCAAAAAACATTTTCCAAATTCCTTTTCGAGTATTTACATTTTTCAGTATTTTTTCTAATTTTTTATTTTCCTCTTCTATATAGTCATCAAAATCACTGTCTAAAGATAAAATACAGTTTCCTAGATCCTGATCAATGATGTAGACTCGATAATTATTTGGGTTTATAGGGTCACTTACAGTGTATGCTAGTCTAGTCTCTCTGTACAAACAAGTAAATTGTCCACCAAAAATTGGGATAGTCGCGTATGTCATATCTATTGGAAGTGATCCTCTGCATTTTGCACCCCGAGAGCTGGATAAAAGCATGCCATACTTGGCAGGTACATCGACAACAACTACATCCATAAGGATTCTCTTTACAGGAACCTGTGCAAGATTTACTACTAGATCCTTGATCATGCCTAGACATTTAACCTTTCTAGAATCAAAAGAATATAAATCTCGGTAAGGTCTAGCGATTTCAGGGCCTAAATTTTCCATGATAAATTTAGGCATTAAGTTGTGAGAGGCCCCGGAATCTAACATACAATTATGAAGTAAATGATCATGCACAATTAATGTGATATAGAAAGGAGCTATAGGATCTTTACTGTTTTCAATATGCAGACCAAACATAATGGTAGGATTTTCGTCCTGCAAATTTATTACATCAGCATGACATTGCTCATATAAGAAGTTAATCATTTTAGTGATCTATTTTTTATAAACTAGATTCTTAGCCAGCTCAACCACGAGCATAGGGATTTTGATTTTATTTATTTTTTTCTCTAAACTAAAACATCCAACCATTTTTTCGCATTCCCTAGTCAAAGTTTGTGTTTTTGTATTTTATGTTTTCTTAGTTTGTGTTTCTTTGGTTTCAACTCTTTTAGCTTGGGCAACTTGTTTTTCAATTGTTTGCTTAGTTTGGGCAGCTTGTTTTTCAACTATTTGTTTAGTTTGGGCAGCCTCACTCACTTTGTTTCTTAATAGGATTTTTTTTGGTAGATCACCCGTAGTACTTGTTTCTCTGTGCCTTAGATTATACTTCTATTGAAGCTCGGCCATAATGGAGTCGACGATTCCTTGATACGCAGACTCGCCCAGGTTGTTTATAATTTCCTCATTGCTAGATAAGGGTTCTTTTTCTAGAGACATTTCATAGTCCTATCTAGTTAGATGAGGTTCCTCGTCTTCATCCCCAAAATTATTTACATCATCTTCTAACCCTCCATAATCATGTATATCATCTCCTATAAAATTTTCTGACTTAAACGGAGCCTGAATTTTTTTATCTTCGTTTTTTATTTGTTTTTGTTGTGTCGGAAGATTGAGATTTCTCATGAAATATTTTCTAGCCAACAAATTATGTTTGGCTTGGTCTAGCTCCATTCTATAAGTTTTATTGGACAAATCTTTAATTATTTTAGCCATATCGTCCATTTTTTCTTCTGCGGATTTTCTGGATCCTGAGGATCCTGCTTGTTCTTTGAAGCATCTTGGTTCCTTAGTTACCATATCAACCTTGGCTTTAAGTTACCCAATGCCATCATGTTTGAATCTGTTTCTATAGAGTCATATTTCATTCCCGTGAGGGTAGCAGATATTCTTTCCCTTAAAAGAAGGGCAAATTCGAGCTCAAAAACCCTTGTGAATGTCACTTTAGTTGCGGGTTGAGAGGGTTTAACTTCCTTTGGGATCTTATAATAGAGTTTGCTAAACCTCTGGGTGAATTCTAGGACTGTCCCTGAATTATTTTTCCTAAGAGCCCCAAATTCCATTAGATAGTACAAGTGGCCTTTCTTTTCTCCCCACTGTATTAAAAAGGCATTTTCTAACTCATCGTAAGATAGTAGGGATCCTACCGGGAGTCCTCTAAACTAGATTCTTACTTGCCCCTCAAAATTTTGTACTAGGAGTCTTGAGTATACGTCTTCATGTTCAATACCGAGGACATCAATGAATTGATCAAAAAAGGTTATTTGATCTGTCACCGTTAAATCTCCCTCCCCTGTGAACTTAGGTAATTTTTCCATTTAATTTTCAAATAGGTCATGAAGGACGGGTGGAAGGACTAAAGGGGCATATTTGGCAGCTACTTTAGTGAAAATCCTAGTGGGTGGAGGTGGTCCTTGACCACCCCCTCCTCCAGCGCCGCCTCCTCCAGTAGCACCGCCTCCTCCGACAGCGCCACCTCCATGGCTACCTCCAATAGAAGCCATTGAAAATCTGGGGGATAAGCTACGGGAGTCGAAAAGAGGGTTTTCAAATATTTCTTTGGACCGAAGTGGTGACCTTTCGACTTCCTTGGGATGAGGAAAAGGGAAATCTAGAAGACGATCGTTAGGTGATATAAACTCTAGAGGAGGAGGGAAAGGAAAACGTGGTATGACTTCCTCATACTTAAACGATGTGTAAATAGGAGAGCCGACAGAAGACAAAATGGGGTATAGAGTATGATCTTCGACATTTCGGGTCATTGAAACCTTTACTTCCGGTGAGGATGGAATAGATATCAAGTTAACAACAACGTATATAGGAGAGAATTATTTGTTAATAGAAGTAGGAGTATTGAAAGGTTTGATTTTAGTCTTTATTTCAGATACAATTTCCTCAGTGGAGGGTGTTTTCTTAAAATCCCTTTCGAGAGTTGATTCTTCAACCTGAACCTTATTGTTAATTTGAGTGGATTTTGGTTGGTATTTCTTACCTGTCGACACAGTATTCGAATTGAGGTATCCTTTTGGTTTTAACAACCTTTCAAGATCAAAGACAGGGGTGGTCTGCTGATCGTTTGGATTTTTTTTGGTATTCCTTCTTCATAATGCAATTTTATCTGTGCTGGAGTCGCCAAGTGAAAGATAAGAGTAGCCTTAATATAGTATTCGATCTTTGTTCACTATCAAAGACATAACGTTACTTTGTCATTTTCCCAAGGAAAAATCACTTCGTTTCTTCGTCCCCAGCAACAACGCCAAAAATATGTTGGTCCTGAGATTAAACTTAAGGCTCAAAGGATAATGTTAGGCATCAGGAAATTTGTTTGAGGGCGTGTTCTTAAAATTATTTTCCTACCTCAATTATATGAGAAAAATTCCTTAATGAAATTAACCCGTAGCAGCATAGAGGTTGTATTTCATATATGATTCAAATCAAAATAATAAATGACGTGAATGAAAATAACAAAACTGTGAAACAAAGTAGGGCATCAATTATAGAAGAATCCCACCTTGTTGTAGTAGAAGAAAGTAGATTAGTATAAACTTTAATAAAGGATAAAAATACAACAATCTACACAACAAGCAGGTCTTGTATTACTCATAGTAATTACAGAGGAAAAGCTACTTACTAAATAAATTACTGATACAATAAGATTTCAGTAGTTGTAGTACTAAATTGGAATCAACATTTATTCAAGAATACATAAAGAAAATGAGCAATGGAAGACAAAGAAGCACATAACCCAGATTTGAACAAAATTTGGAATCTTCATCTGCACTTGTATTAATACTCTATAAGGAGAATCTTCTCTATTACAATCGACAAGAAGCAACCTAAAATAAGTCTTTGATTTATGTATTTATAAAAAACGTCTCATCCTGAAATGGTTGGACTTCTCGTATAAATTATTNCTTTGTCTCTTCGTCTGCCCACAAAGACATTTCATCTTCATATCTTCCATCTTGGAAACAGTTGGCACCTGATTCTGACATGTGTGAATGTTATGCTCAGATTGTCTCATTTATTTCCATATGTGATGGCTTTCCCATGTTTGACACACTGGATACATCTACTTACTAACTGCACTACTAACCTAAAAGGTTCTATTGTTTCGTTTGCCTCGAAAATATACAACTTCTTTTCTATATGAGGCAAATTATCTTGTATTTTATTTTCTTCCAAAGATACAACTTGTAGCTGTAAACTGGGATTTACTATCCATTTGTTAATCTGGATAAGGTCGATTTGTTTTAATTATTGGATAGTCCTAAGTTGTTAGGTCTTCTTCTATGCTTGTCTTGGAATTATGTTAATTTTTTGCTATGTCAATCTTCCCTAGGGCCTCAGAGTGCAATATACCAGATACAAAAAGTATGCAATACATAAATAAAATGCTAGAAATGAGAGAATAACAGTAATATAACCAACATAATTTCCACAATAACACATAAATGATATAAGAACAACAATAGAAATAACACTTGATTCAGAAAGCAATGTTCACGGGCCTCTTCAAGGGGGAAACCTCCAGTTGAGCAGTGCTCTATTACAATAATCTCCAAGCTAGGGTTTTCATACCCTCAACTCCTATTTATACTAAATATGTCTATCAAAAGAAGGATCTAGAGGAAGATCCTTATAGAAGCGGAAGCTTCTATTAGGTCTTCTTACATCCTCCTTATTCTATTTTATTGAAAGGCCTTATTAATATTGACCTTTATTACATATGAATATATTGTTCTACCTATGTGAGGGTTAGGACCCTAACATGTCCACCCCCTTAAAAACAACCTTGTCCTCAAGGCTTGAGATGTGGAAATTGTTGTAGAATGGTAGTTGGTTCCCAAGTGGCATCTGTTGGAGTTGTATATTTCCATTGGAATAGCACTTCGTTGATGGTTCTTTGATGCAGGTGATGCTCATGTTGGTCCAAAAATTCTTTTGGATGTAGCCAAATGGATCCTTCTTCAACTAACTCAGGAAGGTTGGTTTGAATTTGGCACCTAGTTCCAATCACCTTCTTTAAGCATGAAACATGAAAAAAAGGATGTAGCTTCAAATGACTCGGAAGAGCTAATTGATAGGCTACTTTTCCCACATGCTTGAGAACTGTATAAGGACCATAAAATTTGGGTGCTAGCTTCTGACAATGCTCGGCCTTGAGGGAAGTTTTCTTGTAAGGTTGCAGTCGCAAAAACACCTGATCCCCTTTTACAAATTGGCGTTCAGACTGACCTTGATCTTCTTGTTGCTTCATGTGATTTTGTGCCCTGACCAAGTTATCTTTGAGGGTATAGAGAATAGACTCTCAAACTGTAAGTGTTTGGCCAACCACCTAGACCTTCGAGGTACTCGGTAAGTATGAGAGAACTGAAGGTGGGTTCTGTCCATATACCGCTTCAAAAGGAGTAATGCGTGTAGTTGTATTGTAGGAAGTGTTGTACCACCATTCATATAGGGGTAACAATTGAGCCCATTGATTTTTATTTTTAGAGGAAAAACACCTCAGATATGTTTCCAAACACTTGTTGACAACTTTCATTTGACCATCAGTCTGGGGATGATAAGCTGTGCTGAGATGCAATTGGGTGCCCTATAGCTTGAACAATTATTTCCAAAAGTTGCTTGTGAAAGTTAGGTCATGATCATAAACAATAGAGTGAGGCATGCCATGAAGCTTGAAGACTTGGTACATGAAAATTTGAGCCACCGTGGATGCTGTAAATGGGTGTTGAAGAGCATAGAAATGAGCATACTTGGAAAGGTGATCAACAACCACCATTATGACTGATTTATTTCCCAATTTGGCTAAGCCAGTAATAAAGTCCATAGAGATATTCTTTCAAATAGCAGGTGGAATCGGAAGCGATTGTAGTGTTCCTAGAGATTTGACTGTTTCTCCCTTCTTACGTTGACACACATCACATTCAGTGACAAAATTACGGATGTCCTATTTCATACCATCCCAGAAAAAAGAACATTTGACCATGTCATAGGTTTTGGTAAACCCGGAGTGCCCCGTTGTGGGTGTAGCATGAAGCTTAGAAAGTACCATGGATTTAAGCTTTGATTGTTCACTTAAATACAAACGACCTTTGTATCGAAGCTCATCATGGAGCCAAGAGTACCTTGGGGGAGCTGGAGAATTGGACTGTAATTGTTGGATCATATGTGAACTTTTGGGATCTTGTAGCCATTTCTGGCGAACGTCTTGGAGCCAATCTGGTGCAATGAAGGAAAGAGAAAAAATGGATCCTTCATATTCATATTTTCGGGAAAGTGCATCTGCCACCACATTGTCTTTTCCTTTCTTGTAAATGATCTCATAATCATATCCAAAGAGCTTAGTCACCCATTTTTGTTTCTATGAGGAGGAAATGTGTTGTTCTAGAAAATATTTGAGGCTTTGATGGTCAGTCTTAATTTGGAAACATTGCCCCAATAGATAAGGGTGCCACAGATCAACGACATGTAGAATAGCCATCATTTCCTTTTCATAGATGGATTTTACCATATTCCTATCAGATAGTTGCATGTTGGTAATGGCCATAGGTCGACCCTCTTGCATAAGGACAACACCAATTCCTTTCCCTGAGGGATCACATTCCAAGACAAAGGCCTTTGTGAAATTAGGAAGGGCCAGAATTGGAGTGGTGCACATGGCCATATTCAAGGTTTGAAAATATTGAGCAGCGGCTGGAGTCCAAGCGAAAGAGTTCTTTTTGAGGAGAGAAGTGAGAGGTGTTGAAATATTTCCATAATTCTTAACAAACTTGTGATATTACCCTGTTAAGCCTAGAAATCCCCACAATCTTTTGAGAGTCTTTGGGTGCATCCAGTCTTACATAGCTTCATCCTTTTTTGGATCCACCCTGATGCCATCCTTGCCAACCAGATGCCCCAAGTATTCTACTTCTGAGGCACCAAAATCACATTTAGACCGTTTCAGGAAAAGCTAGTGCTGAGAGAGTAGATGGAGAAGTCGATCCACATGAGTAAGATGGTTTGTCCAGGTTTTTCTATAGATGAGGATATCATCAAAGAAAACTAGGACAAAATGATGGAGAAAAGGATAGAAGACATGATTCATGAAGCTTTGGAAGGTGGAGGGGGCATTACACAAGCCAAAGGGCATGACCAAAAACTTATAATAGCCCTCATGAGTTTTTAAGGAAGTCTTGGGAATGTCTGCCTCTTTCATACGTATCTAGTGGTAGCCTGAGTGAATATCAAGTTTAGTAAATAATTGGGCACCACTCAATTCATCCAGGAGGTCATCAATGATAGGAATGGAAAATTTGTCTTTAATGGTCAGTTTGTTGAGGGCATGGAAGTCAAGACACATTTTCCAAGAACCTTATTTCTTTAGGACCATGAGTACAGGAGAAGAGTAGGGGATCATAATAAGATGGATAACACCTGCACTAAGGAGTTCCTAGACCATTTTCTCAATTTCATATTTTTGTGAAAAGGGGTGGCGATACAGACAGATATTGGGAGGAAGGCTTCCCGGTACAAGGGGAATGGAATGATCATGAACACCATGGGAAGGAGGGAGTCCTTGGGGAGTGGAAAATACCATTTGATGTTTAGAGAAGAGGGCTTGGAGGTCTTGCAGCACTGAGGGTGTCTTTGTTGCTTGTATGGCATGGAGTTGGGAAATAACACCAAAATGACCTTTTTTGAGAATATTTTCCATGCGATGGGAACTAATGATCTCAGGTGAACCAACAATGATGCCTTGGAATCTATATTGGTGGCCCTCTTGGTTGAATTGCATGATTAATTCCTTAAAATCCATGAGAATGGGACCCAAAGACCTTAGCCAGTCTGCACCCAACACAATGTCACAACCGCCCATGTCGATAGAAAACATATCGGATTTTAGGTGGTAGTCACTGATTTGGAGACACATATTTTCATAGTGTCCTCCACATTTCATGGAACCACCATTGACAATCATGATTTGGAAATTGTTGATGGCATGGATGTAGCAATAAGTTTCTTGGGAAATGCGGCGATGAATAAAATTATGGGTGCTTTCACTATCAACCAGAATGATGATGTTCTGATGCTTGATGTAACCGATTAACTTGAGGGTTTGGGGAGTGGAGAATCCAGTGAGAGGATTGAGGGAAATGATCAGTTCTACTTCGGGAGGGTTTGAGGGAGGGGTTATGTCAGTGGTTTCAGGTGACTCAGACACAAGGGGAGTTTCAACATCCTCTTCTGAAATATCCTCGGAGATGGCCATAAAAAGATTTTGTTCCTTACACTTATGGCCTAGGAAATATTTGTCATCACAATTATAATAAAGACCTTTGAGTTGGCATTCAACCATTTCAACCCTGGTCAATTTTTGGATCTTTAGTGGGGCGGAGGGAGTAGTGGGATTTACGGGTTTAGGGTGAGGGATAAAGGAGAGTTTTCGGTTTTGAGAAGATACAACCTGTTGTGCTTATTTATCTCTTTTAGTAGCCTCCACCCAACTCGAAGGTCGATCCATGAGGACATGGGCCCGAATCTCATCCTTGAGGCCACTGATAAAATACTCTTGAAAAAAGGCATCAGTCATGCCCTCTGTTCGAAAATCCAGGCATTCAAAGGCAGATATAAAGTCTTCCACTGTTCTTGATTGTTTCAATTTTTTCAAACTGCCCAAATGGTTGGTGTCAGTGTCAAATCATTCATAAAGCTCAGCCACAAAGTGTGTCCAAGCAATATACCCTTGACAGGAAGTTTTTCTCCATTGCCACCATTGCCAACGTTCTTGATCTAGATGGAGAACACCATACCGGAGTTTGGCCAAGTCATCTATAATGCCATATAAAGAGAAATAATGTTCCATTTGGGTTACCCACCCAGTGGGGTCCGAGCCATCAAATTTGGTCACATCCACCTGCAGAAGGCATAGGTCACATTGAAAGTGATGGTGCTGAAAGTTATGGGAATGAGAGGAATGTTCACCATCAATATGTGGAGGTGAGTTAGGGGAAGGGTTATCTATAGGGATTTTTGGTTTGGTGCAGAGTGATGAAAAGACAGATTCAAGCTGGGTGGTGGGTTCTTGTTTGAATTCCTCCATTGAGGCATGCATGGTTGTATTAATGGTTTCAAAATTGACACTAAGTTGTTTCACTTCTTGTTGGGTCGCGGTGAGACTAGATTGCAAGGTATTGAAGCGATCTTCCAATTCTTGGCTATGAGTATGGACCATGAGGATGAGGGAACTGAAAAGGGGCTATTGGGGTCAAATTTTTTTTCTTCTGAAAAATGATATGTATGAAGGTGATAAGGGAGAAGAGGTGAATCCAATGGAATAGGTCTCAAATAATGGTGAAAAAATCTCTAGAATTTTTTTTTTTTTACACCTGCAGAGTTATACTCCAGTCTGAAGAGTACTGCAAAGATGAAATCCCCAAATGCTTAACCAGGAATAAAAGTGTAGTGATTTGGCAAACCAAACACAGTTGCGCAACAATAGATCTTGTCTGTTTTAATTTGTTTATGTTTTTGTCCCCTAAGGGTTAGGTATTCAAGGGTTCTACAGACAAGGGTTTTCTCTGTGCTATATCTCTCTGATATACATGCGGGGTCCAACAATAGTACTTGGCCCAATATCTCAGGGCACTAACTAAGGAGGATAGACCGTACCCTTAGCCGTACTACCCGACTACCCAGGTACTAGATAGTATCTTCCCGAGTGCTGTTATCGGTGGCACATAGAAGTCAGGTGGCCGATCGGTTTATCTAAAGAGGGCTTCAAGAAATATAGTCCGATCCATACACAGGTGTTGTCTGATGTGCTACCAATCAAAGGGGTACCAACATGGGTTACAAGGGTGGCCAATAGATGTGCACTTAAGAACCACTTGTATTTACTGCATGTATGAATCCATCAACCACATGTTTATGCATGTAAAAACAGATCTCTATGGCTTAAAGACATCGGAATACGTCTCTACCCTGAAAAAAAATTACCCATAATTTATACCAAGGAAAGTGCTCTGATACCACTTGTAATATACCAGATATAAAAAGTATGCAGTACAGAAATAAAATGATAAAAATGGCAGAATAACAGTAATATAACGAGCATAATCTCCACAATAACACATAAATGATATAAGAACAACAACATAAATAGCACTTGATTCAGAAAGAAATGTTCACGGGCCTCTTCAAGGGGGAAACCTCTAGTCGAGCAACACTCTATTAAAATAATCTCCAATCTAGGGTTCTCATACCCTCAGATCCTATTTATACTGAATATGTCTATCAAAAGAAGCATATAGAGGAAGATCCTTCTAGAAGCAGAAGCTTCTATTAGGTTTTCTTACATCTGCCTTATTCTATTTTATTGAAAGGCCTTATTAATATTGACCTTTATTAGATCCAATTATATTGTTCTACCTATGTTTCGGTTAGGACCCTAACACAGAGGTACTATATTTTTCAACATCTAGCAATCCTTTGTCAAGTGAAGACAATGCTTCTGCAGAAGCTTTATTTATTTCTTGGGCTAATATTTTTCTTTCAGCCATATTTGCTTCCCAGGTCTTCAGGATTATGTCGGCTTGAGCTTGATCGAAAAGAGACAATCGAGGGACCTTTTCTACTTCATCCTTTTATTCTATTAAAATGGACTCCTGGAACGTATCTCGAGCCGCAATGGCTTCTCTCTCCTTAATGTAAATGTTATTTAGAGAAAGGTATGCCACCCGGTAACATCTTTGAACACTTTCCACATTCGTAAAAAGATTTTGTTGGGATAATTCCATCTTTTCATGCACTTCCAATGCCTGAGATTGGAAAGTTTCCATCTCCATAGTTGTAACTTCAAATATATCTATCTTGGCCTGAAGTTGTTTGATCAATTCTTCTTGCTGAGTGGTTAATTCTCTATTGGCTTGTGAATTTTCATCAAGGCTAGTTTTGAGTTGTTGAATTTACTGTCTATCATAGGCTCTGATATTTTCAAAATCCTTATTCATCTTATTTCTCACGTCTCTATCCATAATTTCCATCTGGTCCTGCAATTGTCTTACTAACATATTTCTATGTTTCAGCTGTTCCGCTAGACTCCCTACTGAACATTGATTTGTTGTGGAAAAATATCCCAATGAGCCTCCCATTTCCATAGCGAATTCGGTCTCATATAAGTCATGTCCATCATACAACACTATGAGTCTTTTGACGACTGCACCGCCCTTTTGATGTGTATCTCTTTTAACGATGGCCCTCCTCTTCTTTTTGAAAAAGAAGTTTGAGGGAGGCATTTCTTCTGCGGAAATAGGAGTAAGGTCTTCTATGAATATGACTTCGACATTCAAATTTTCTTGGTTTGACTATAAAGGTGTAAATGATTTGATAGGGATACCTATCTCGGTGGACGACTATTGCCCTGTTGTGTTAGTTGCCAGTTTATTTGGTGTGGACAGTGATGTATCCGATCCCTTTTTTATCAAAGATTCGAATTGAGCTTTTGCTTGGTTGCGTGGTGGATTTGACAATGCAGTGTTCCCTTCTGCATTAAAACTTCAGCCTTCTTCAGATTACCTTGAGAATCCTTTTCACTGGAACTCCATGTTTCCAAACCCTAAGCTGCAACTTCTTGTGTAGAGGGGGGTGTCTGAGGTTCTCCTTGTAAGACCTTAGGTAAACTATTTCTTCTGCGTTTTTGGAAATTGTAGAACTCGACTAATTGATCTGGAGCCAGAGCTCAAAATCTTCTCAATACCTCCTAGTACAAACTTACTCCCTAGAATATTTCATCCTATGGGGAATCTTCATGCTTGTATCTATTTAGATTGTATAGAGACAAGTGGCTTGCCATAAAACTTCTGGGGATCATGCTTCTTGAACTCAATATCAACCATATTAATGTATTCTAGGGCTGTGACCTCCACTTTCGAGTGGCCGAAATCTAACAACGAGAACATACAAATTTGTAAAGGGAAGGTTGGCCATACCTTTTTCTGTGTTTCTTTTAATTCTTTACTAATTCCTCCTGTCACAGTTTGATAGGCTATCTCTCATCATACCATCTGATATGGTAGTAACTTTGGTAAAGCATGTGGGGTAACTGAGCACCCAAAAACCCTAATGTATGAGAAATGTTCCTCAATATACCAGTCACTATTTTCCTCGGGTTGGTCATGATCTTGTTTGAAATCCTGGAAGGCGAGAAACCATAGAGAGTGATATGCATTGACACAACCACATAGTTGTAGATTTTGTACAATAAATCTTTCGCTTTATCCTCCCACAACTTGGAGTGATAGAAATGTATGGGCTCAACACTGGTCGGAGTCCAACTCTAGCTCATCAAAGGAAACAACATCATAAAACAGATGGCATCCATAATGTATGTCGACATGTAGAAAGGGGTAGGTTTCCCTTTGTCCTTCAACGATTGATACTCTGTGATCTCCTAGGCCAAATTGTTCGATAACATTTTGGCCCTATCGAAAGAATAAATTTTTGCTACTTCATGCATGATTGGTACCCATGGTGACAAGAAATGAGCAGATTCCTTCCTCCCAAAAATTCTACACAACATCAGAGCTACATAGACCATATGGGTGTCTAATGCTGTTGTGGCATATATACCATGGGTGTCTTCTATGAATTTATCAGGGTGTCCCCATGAGTCTTTGATCAATCCAGGGTAGTGATTTCCATATTGCGTTCATTCTACTTTGTCAAACTCCATTAGGAAAGAAGAATTATAACTATGTTTGAAAACTGGGGATAACTTATACATTACCCAGATATGCTCTGGTTGGAAAGACCCGACAACCACTTTCTGTGAATTGCATATGCTCCTGGTTGCAATGTCCACATTATCCAGAGCCCAGCCGATCATGTCATTGTATGGCATGAGTCTTGGTCGTGCAACTATTTTTTGCAGCTCTGATTGAGCTATATCCCTGAGCTTCCTCACATTGTTTTCGGTCACCTCGTCGCCCAAATCATTTGGGTAGTTTATCAACTCATATTGCAGAACATCAAATACCTGTGTCCAGGTTTTCACGGTATCTATAGCTCTTGGTGAAGTATCTGAGAGGACGTCTTTGTTCGGGTTCACGCTCTCACTAGCTACTTTAGCCATTTTTCATGGCACCATGATATTACAAGCTTAGAACTGTGTTACATCTTACAGGAAAATGCATAAACTTATTATCTTGCTAAAACTTGTTGTTCTGCAAGAAATGCAAATTAGAATTCAAACTCCGATATATTTATTCACCTTAAGTGTATCAATTTTATGAATACCTTTACTAACAATATATCCACTTTCCTTAATGAAAAGATTTGGGCGGTGATCCACAATCTTATTTGAAATCATTTCCATAGATTCGTTATTAATGCCATTAAATTTTGGTGGTTTGCGATCAAGAGGTTGGACAAATAAGATTTGAATTTACCCAAACCACGATTTAGCAAAAATTCAATCACGAGATAATAGTATTTAACCCATTAACTAATCATATTTAACTTTTAAGTCTTTTCAGGTTTTCGGACTTCGAGATATTTGATAATAGCTCGACATAGGATCCCTGAAACTCAAAATCACGAAACGATTAATCATCGGATAATTATCTTTAATTTTAATTAACATTTCTTAGTGTTTAAGGTATTTAGGGAGTTCAGACTTTGTTAATCTAGAGTATGATGAATGGCGAATATCTGAACTATGAATGCGCGAAGTTACTATTTAACTTTTAATTGGGTTTTAGTTTTTGGTATTTATCACCTCACATGTAGGCAAACTAACTTTATTTCATTTTCGACAACACACTACCCATAGTGATGTGTCAAATATTAGGAAGGTATATGTGTATGGTGACTAGGATTTTTTGAACACCTTTCGGGTATCGGGACTTTGAAGTTGTGACATGACAAAAATGTCGGAAGCGCAAAAATCCGAGGTACGAAACTCTGAAGTATTTTCTAGTGGATTGACCCTTTAATAGTCATGAAACTCCATAAACTTGGGGAAAAAGGAATCGTTCGATCAACGTGGGGACTCAATCGATTATGGACCTTGTGCGTGCCTTAAGGCAAAAAAAATGAAATTGATTTATCATTTGGAAACCGACTCTGAGATAGACTAAAAAGATAGGATAAAACTTTTAGGATTATAATTTTAAATGTGTTCCAACATACCCAACTAGTATTCCCTTATCAACTCAGGAGTCAAATTTTCCAATCCTATCATCTTCTCTTTTGATATAGCATTTGCTTCTAAACACTCTGAAATCATTCAGATTTTCCAGTCTTCCCTTCCACAACCCATAGGGAGTCTTATTAGTGTTGCTTCTGAGCATTCCTCTATTCTGGATATGAATTGTTGTATTTACTAATTGTGCCCAAAATATGTCACCCATCTTGGAATCTTTCAGCATGGTTCTAGCCATTTCCTATATCGTTTTTTTCTTTCTTTTGACAACTCCATTTTGTTGAGGTGTTTTGGCTGCTGAGAACTATATTTCTATTCTATGTTCACCACAAAATTCCATGAATTCATTTCATGTAAATTCTCCTCCACTGTCTGATCTCAAGCATTTTATTTTTGAGTCTATTTTAGTTTAAACCATTTCTTTTTATATATTGAAGTGTTCAAATGACTCTAAGTTCTTCTTGAGAAAGAAAACTGTAGTCATTCGTGTGTAGTCATCAAGTAGTACCATGAAGTATTGTTTTCCATTTAATCCCTTCCTTATTTTCGAACCACATAGGTCAGTCTGTACAATATCAAATGGTTTTGTCATGGAGTACTCTTTTGATTTGAACTTGGTCCTGGTTTGTTTTCCCTGTAGACAATGCTTTCATAGAGTATTGGATGGCTTTGAAATATTGTGCATTTCTCTTACTTCTTACAAGATTATCAAAGTTCATGTGACCCATTCTTTTGTTCCAAAGTCAACTTTCATTTTCTTTTCCTAAGCAACAACTTTCCTTTCCAATTTCATTCAGTACACATATGTTGTTTGGGGTTCTTATAGTTGTAGCCACCAACTTTCTTGATATTTCTTTCCTTATCTCACATTTTTCTAAGTCAATTTTTTTTTTGTCCTTCGTCAAACATTTGACTTACACTTATAATACCATGCTTCATATATTCAACCAGTAGAACATTTTCTTCCTTGGCATCCTTGCTTCCAAGTTGATTGTTCCTCTTCCAATGATTATGGATGAGTTATCATTGTCGAATGAAATTGATCCATCTCATTCCTTATTTATAGTTAGGAAACTATTCTTATCCCTTGTCATATACTTTGAGAAACCACTATCAACATACCATCCAGTTTTCTTATGTTGAGATTTTAGAGCAAGCAAGCATTCTTCAGTGTTGAATTGATCCAACTTTATTCTCGATATCCTTTGTGATTCTTGTTTATGACTTTTGAAATTTTTTTTTGATTCCCTTGGAGGAACAATCAATCTACAATCTTTGTTAATGTGTGCAAATTTGTTGAATTTGTAGCATTATACTTCATTACTCAATGATCCAAAACTATTGTAGTTTATGTTTTGTATTTCATGAGGCCTTGTTGGATACCATTATTTGAGTAGCCTTCATAGTTGCTTCTTTTCTTGGAATAGGATCTATAGTTTACAAATTTGTGCCCAAAATTGTTACATGAATAACACAAACAAAGAAAAATAGTTTGACACCTGGAGGTGGAAGATATTTTGAATGGTGTTGCTTTTATGAATTATTCTTCCTCTTTAGGTCTTTCTATTGTTGGGTGTTGCTAATTCTAAATTTTGAATCTTCTAGGTGTATTTTCTCTCTCATCTTCTTCTTGATCCTTCATAGAATAACCTATGATGATTTCTACATGGCTTCTTTGTTATGCTTTTTTTTTTATTGTCTTGGAGCTTGAACCTTTTTCATTCTGTATCTAGTTATATCCTAGGATGGAATTTTCATAGTATGGCCTTTGACTGCTGATGATCTCATCCAATATTCTGGTGCGATTCTGCTGCATATCTTTCTTCTGAAGATATTTCCTTAGGGTTACTATTTCTTCTTCCAATATTTCAATCATATTCTCCTTTTCTTCTAGTTGACTTCTGAGTGCTTCTTCAATCCTTATTTCTTCTTCTACCTAGATTTTTAACTTCATGATCATCTTCTCAAATTCTTCTGAATTGGAATTCTGAGATCCTTCTTTTGTATTTAGATCTTCCCTAAGTGACTTGTTTTTATTTATTTATTTCCCATACCTTTAATAGCATTCACTTTTTCATCAACTCTAGAAAGTATTTTTCAATGTCTCCATCTTCCTTCATATTCAACTGTTCAAAATTAGCTCTAAAGGTTTGAAGTTTAGCATACTTATCTTCCATTGACTTTTATATAAGATGTAGATCAATGTAGGGCTATATGTATATGTTTCCTTTCCTCTCATCTAGTGTTTCTTATTTTCCATTGGTGCTTCCTCTTGAAATTCACTGACTTATATAAAAATAATTCATTAGTTGGTTTCTTTATTCACTTGTAATGTTCACTTGACCATATTGTTAAATTATTTTATTCCGATGATATAGCTTTTGCTAATGGTTTTTCTTTCCCTATTGTTTTTTGTGCCCAAATGATTACAATTGATTCCATTGATTCCAATTGTAAATATAATGATAATTTTATCACAAATCCATCTTTGTCCATAACTATGCGGCTCAATTTTCCACAATGTTTACCCATATGTCACTGTACTACATGGATGCAAATAAGCATCACATATCAAACATGTCCACTAATCTACTCTATATTCATATCAAACTCTGCATATCTGGAACAACCTATACTAAATATATCTCTTCCCGAGTACAATGATGAACTTATTCCTGTGTAACTCGCCACTGACACATATGTGGGAACAATACTTTCTCAATCAATCAATCAATCTGTCATTCTATATTTCTGCTATATGAATGCTCTGAATTTGTCTCTCTAAATACTTCAACCTTCTTTGAGGATGGTTCTCTGATATTTAGTAGCTACTGCATTGACTCCCACTGTTTAAAATTCATAATCATTGGGATTCTCCAAGCTGGATGGATCAGAACAATACCTACTCTGATGTGGAGTAATCTTCCTCTTCATCTGTGGAGACATATTCTTTTTCATCCTCTTTTTGAATTATGTCATCATCATGAGTTTTGATGTATTCTTCTTCATCCTATGCCCAAATTTTGACACTTTCTTCCTTTCCTGTAAATTCATCATGATATTGCGCTACTGCAAATCCTGTAAGTACGATTCCTTGGACCTATTATTCATTCATCTACTCTTCTTGTTTTTGAATTCTTCTCCAAGCCTTCTCGTATTTGTCCTCGGTATTTTCCTTCATGGGAGGCTTATCAAACTTCTACAATTTTGAGATATATCTCCATAGTTGTGGCACTTTTAAAATTCAATATTATGTGGAGCCACATAAATATTTATTTCCTCATCATTTCTTTCATAAGCCCTGCAATCTACATCTCTATGTCCAAAGTCCGTACAATTAAAATGATGACCATAAAATAAATTTACATACCTGGGAGTGAATGATCTTCTTGGTTGATCACAATATTCTCTTTGTTGTTTCTTTCACAATGATTGAAGCTTCTCTGTTGCTTGAATGTAGAAGGTCCTATGTATTCATTTATTTATGATCCTTGTTAACCTTTGAGAACTTTTTCATAACTCCTTTCTTCTATTTCTTTCATCATGGAGCTTGAACCTTCCTCAAAATGAACATTCTTGTATCATATCCCATATTTTTCACTATATGGCCTTTGACTGTTGAGAATGTTTTCTAACACTTGAGAACTTTTCAAGTTCTTGTTGAGCTTGTTGACTTCAACTCTCAATGTCACAATATTTGTTTCAAGATTCTCACACTCTTTTTCTTTCTTTATCATTTGGATCTGCATTACTTCTTCCTTTCTCTTTCCTTCTTCAAGTTGTGGTTTCAAGTAGATGTTTTCTTCTTTCAATAATTTGTTTTTCTTCCTTTCTTTCTTTAGCTCAGTTAAAGCACTGATTAATTCTCCCTCAAGATCCACTTCACCTTCTTCATCATTTTTCTTCTTTTTTGTAGCCATAAAGAGTACACTCTCTAAGTTACTTTCGCTTTCATCATCTTCATCAGATGAAGAATTGTTTTCTGTTGAGTAGATATTTTTCTTGAAGACTTTGCTTTTATCTTTGTTGTTTCTCTTTTGATATTTCTTTTCTTTCTTGGGATATTTCTCTTCATCACTATCTAGCTTCTTATCATAAGGACACTTATTTGAAAAATGACCAATTTTACCACAATTAAAACATTTTAAGGGAACTTGTTGGTTCCTTTGTTAGACTTCCTTAGAAATTTTGTCATTTCTTCATCCTCATTTGAATCATCACTACAACTGCAATTTGTCTTTGACTCGGGATTTTTATTCTTCTTTGTCCTCTTGGGTGCTTTAAAGATTCTTATTTTGTGGATGGATTTTCCTGTACTATTTTCATTTCATAGGATGTAAATATTCCATGTAGCTCATCCATTCTTATTGTACTTAGATCTGTTCTTTCTTCTAGCATCGAAATTTCAGGATCAAATCTCATTGTAAGAGATCTCAATACTTTTTAAACAATTATATATTTGTCAACCTCTTCTCCCAATCCTTTAGTTGCATTCATTTTTTCATCATCTCGTAAAAAGTAGGTTGCAATGTTTTCATCTTCCTTCATCTTTAGTTGTTCAAATTGACTTGCGTAAGTTTGAAGCTTGGCCGCCTTAACTTTGGAATCCCCTTCATAAACATTCTGAAGTTTGTCCCATATTTTCTTTTCATAATCACAATGTATAACCTTAACATATATCGAATCAACCAAACCATTCAAGATAACATTTCTATCCCTCAATTTGTTTTGAATGAGTTTTTTTCCATGGTTATCTATTGGAGGAGTGGCATGATCTTTGTATCTGTCTACTATCAATTTCTAAACATCAAATTCTTGTTCTTGTACATATGTTTTCATCCTTGTTTTCTAGAATTCATAGTTCTGTCAATCCAAGTTTGGTATTCCATTCTTATACAAACTGTTATTCTCCATGATCTTCCTTCTAGTGGTTAAATTGTTTCCTTGAAGGAACCTACTATGATTCCAATTGTTGGAATAATTTGAGAGGGGGGAATGAATACGTATGAGAACTTTATACCACTTTTAACCACAATATATATTATTAAACTTTAAAATAATATTCAATAGTTTATCATCAATGTATCATTTATGATTGCATTGAATATATCATAAGAAACATCATGTCAAAAACATCAAATCAAATACATGGTACACTTGTATTTACATGGAAACCAAAATGGGAGAAAACTATTGAATGCTTTCTTATATATATCAAGAATTCATTCATAAGAAGCACCAACTTCCAAATTCTCTAGTTGTAACTGGAAGGAGGTTACAACCCCCTATTTATAGGATCCAACCTGAGGGAAGCTACAATTCTCTGAATTCTATGGCTCCAACCATAAGGAGAATTCAACCCCTTGATTCTCATGCTCCAGCCTGAAGGAAGCTTCAAATCCATGATTCTACGAAACCAAATTGAAGGAGGCTACAACCCCCTGATTCTCAGGCTCCAACCTGAAAGAAGCTCCAACTTCCTAATTCTCCGACACCAACTGGAAGGAGGCTAAAACCCCCTTTCCTTTCCCCGTTGAACCTCCCTAAAATATAAGTGTAGACCAAATTTCATTACCATAATCACTGCCATTGTGACCTCCACTGTCACTGTCACTACCATTATCACTATCACTGCCACTCCCAATGTCTCATCAACCTATAACTTGTCATTGATTAACCTGTCCAACCTATCACTGTCACTGATATTCAACCATATCCTCTCACATGTATCATATACCAAGGAAACATCTCAACTAGATTTCGAACATCACCAACACATGCCTCTCCCTAGAATGTACCAAACCATCAACCTTTACCATACCAAGCATCAATATTGTACCACAACCTATACCAAACCATGCATCAACCATGCATCAACACATGTACCAAACCATGCATCATCCATCCATCAACACCTGTACCAAACCATGAATCAACCTTGCACCATAACCTCTACTGAACCATGCATCAACCATGCACCATTACTTGTACCAAACCAAGCATCGATGATGTACCATATCATGTATCACTCATGTATCAAATCAGTACCATGTACCATACCAAGTGCCAACCATGTGGAAACCATGCACATCAACCATGTACATCAACACCATACCATATCTTTCGATACAACATATACCAATAAACTAAGATATGAACCAACAAAGTATCTCAACATGTAGACCTCAACCAATATGTACAATGCATCCAATGATGTGTTTGAAGTCATAAACCAAAGCTCAAAAACACATGCCTCAAGAATTCTCCTAAACATCACGAAGACACAACTTCATAATACAATATACCAATCCTGAAGTATTCACCATAACATATAACAAAACAAGATATCAAGACAACCACTAATGTTTCTATCAATGTACCATAACATTACCAAGGTGTACCATCAACAAGACATGCCTCTCAAGTATGTACCAAACCATAACTAACAAGTAACCCTTAAAAATTGGACATAAGCTTACCTGTAGTCATGTAGCTGACTTGTTGTACTATAACATTGAACTATAACTTCTTCCACAATCCTCAACAACCTAGAACCAACATTTCCCACTTCTATCTTGTCCTCGTGGGATGAAGAATCCCTATCACGTGGGGCCTTGTGTGATGAACATTAGGAAACCCGAGGGGATGCCTCATGGGACACTTACTGTTTGACCCATGGGGATGACCCTAATTATATTTTCCTCATATTTTCCCACTCTCCTCTGTATTCCTAAAAAGGTCGCACTTATCACGCTTCACTACCTACAAATTCTTCGTCCCAAACTAGCCAAAATATCACAATACTAGACCATAACATTCACAATATAGATATGCAATGTAGTGTGTGAGTGTACTTGTGAATGAGTCCTTGAGGGGTATTTATACTTTTTCTAGGTAACCTCTTCCCTTGAACTTACAGATTTTAGAGATTTCTTGTTACAACCACTTTACACTTTCATTCATTGACTTGTAACCAACTAGGGCTTCTTGACCATTCTTCAGGGCTTCCAACTTCACAAGGCCATATATACCTGACCATGAGGAACCACCTGGTGTACTACATATCACTGAAAACGACACAACAAGGAACGCCCATCTATGAGTGTCTTACCTACAATTTGAATGTCCTTCATGTCCATATTCCTCAACCAACATTGGGTCCCATTACCACACCTTCGGGGCTACATCTAGACTACATCAAATGCACCTAACTAAATCACTATCAATATCAATCATAAAAATGTCAATCAGCTCTCCAATAATATTATTCACATTTATGGACCTCTGCAAGTGTTGAAATCAATATCTAATGGTTGAGATCAATGAAAACCAACTATGAAACATTTTTTTGGTATCATATGATATCGATGACATGGGAGACAAAAGAAGCCATGACTATGGGCTCCACATCAGTATCATATCAGATCTAGATTAAGCCTCCCCCAAATTGCTTGGGTTTCATCATCTCTGCACACCCGCGTGAAAACTTCCCTTTATTGAGTTTGTAATGCACCATGGAGAAATGAGACCGACACTGTTCTACTTGTTCTCTTTCACATTTCACCCACTCTTCCTGATCCAATTGCACCATCCACTAGCAAATTTGGGTCATTTTGTGATGGCTATTTCGACACTCTTGGGACATTATGTCGTGGATATTGCGACAAATCTTGAGTCTCTCAAACGTCGTATCATAGAACGTGGAAATTTCGATGAACTTGAAATATCGTCACAAGAGTAACAACCATAGGGAACTTGCTACAATTGCAACAAAAAAAGAAATATCGTCACCAATATGACGATATAGGCAAACTAAGTGAAACGAACTTGTCATTGCAATTGCGACGACCATTTTTTGTGGTCTTTATATCAAATTCGTCGTAGGTTTTTTTACTATCGTCGCAATTGCGACGACATCTTTTCTTGATTTATATAGAAAAAATTGTCGCGGGAATTTTTGTTGTTGTCGAAAGTGTGATGACAACTTTTCTTTTTATATAGCAAATTCATCACAAGACTTTTTGTTGTTGTCGAAAGTGTGATGACAATTTTTTTCTTATATATAGAAAATTCGTCGAGCTATATTATTTATTATCGTCGAAATTGAGACGACAATTTTTCTTGTTTTATATAGAAAATTTGTCGCAGGAATATTATTGTCGTCACAAGTGAGATGACACCTTTTCTTGTTTTATTTAGCAAATTCATCGCATGAATTTTAATGGTTGTCGAAATTGAGACGAAAATTATTTATTTAAAAAAATAAAATTAAAAAAAGGGCTAATTGTATGGTCTCAATATTGAAGGTATATATTCTCTTTATGTATATCTATGTGCATAAGTGTATTTAGTACTAACATAATGTTTTACAAGACAATTCATGAATGCTACATTAACATGCATTTTCCATAAGATCCTAAAATATTCATGCTCAAGTCTCAAAGGGAAATAAATTTACAATTCATGAATGCTACATTAACATGCATTTTCTATAAGATCCTAAAATATTCATCCTCGAGTACCAAAGGGAAATAAGTACCAAAGGGAAATAAATGTAATGAACGTTCACCAAACTACTCTCAAGAAAAAACTATGATAATCCTCCAAAGAAACCATATTTCCATATGCATTCAATATGTTGATTAAGTTGATTCCATAAAATTGTTAGAAAGTAGCATTAACATGGAGCTTTCCTATTTCTCATTGCATTGACTACACTTTAGGGCATTAACATGGTGGCAGCTTGGACTTAACCATGAGATTTTTGGTTTCTTGTTTATCATTTCTTTGTTGAAGATTTTATCATGTAATTACAATAATGATCTAAGGAAACCACCATTCTAGAATACAAATATAAATTGACAAGTTATGTTAGCTATAATTAACCATGAGTGTATGTGTGCAAAAGAATAATGATATCGTTGAGTGGAACATAGTTTTGGAACAACATGTTTTGTACAATATTTGCTACACAAGGCTTTCATAATTTTAGGTGGAAATTGCATATTATCATTACCATATTAATAACTATCAATAGAAAACAATGACATTATTTATATATGTATCCCTCTTTCACTACTAAAAGTTTATCTATGATGAATATCTCTTGAAATTAGCTCTAACATTTCATAATCTAATTGTACACCTACTATAATGAAGCTATATATTTTGTTTATGTATAGTTGTATTATAACATGTTTATTTATGAGAATATCCAACCATGCTACAATAACATGGGTTTTCTACAAGAGCGTTACATCTTCACTTTAAAATAAGTACAAGGAAATAACTATATGGTGATTTACTACAACAATTATATCACACAAATAAAAAGAAGTATGCTATTTTTTCAAGATAGACATACATTTTTTTCTTTTTCTTTTTAACTTTTATAGACATAAACCAATACGCTTCTAGCCATATAAGATTTCATACCAAACAAAACCTATAAGTAGAAGGAAATAACTATAAAATCCATTCACTAAACTAATTCTCTCGCAAAAATAAAAAGAACCACTTTCTTTTGTCAAAGTAGACTAGATATGGGATTTAATTTGTATAGAGATAAATCCATACACATATGGACACATAGGATTTGATAGCATGAAAATATATAAACAAAAGGCTTAACTATAAATATGAATGAATGAACTACAATTTTTACATAATTCAAAACACATTTCTTCAAAATATTAATATAGGTTCAATGTAGAATAAAGTGAACTTTTTTCAATACAAACATGTCATGGTCGCCAAAATCCCAATGCAAATAGAAACAAGGGGGAAACCACCATGAATTAAAATTTTTATTGGGATCGACATCATTGGGATCAAATTATATAGGAGTCCATGAAATTCAACTAACTCTATAAGAAGGTCAACCTGAATATCCACTAGGTTTGATAGGAATCTTCGTAATTTTGCTAAGTCTAGGTTCTATAATTTGGGTAGAATCATAGGAAAATCTAGTTAACACTCGACACCTTGAAAAATAACAACCATGTCTTAAGAAAGATAAAGGGAACTAGTAAGGTTGAATCAATGTTCATGATAAATGTATATCATAATACCACGTGTATTGATTCTATAACCACCATCCACTAAATTGATTCTCTTCCATAGGTAAAAGTAGCATAAACCCTAAGATGATTGAATATAGTATAAGTATATAGAAAATTCTTGGTGTTGACATAACCTAATTTAACCTCGAGATAAGGTAAGCAGTGTAAGTGTCCTTGAGGAAAGACTGGGGAGTATATCTTGAGTAAGAATAATTTGACTCATGTATTAAATCAGAAAAAATACATGTATTAAATCAGAAAATCTAAAGCTGTCCATAAATTTATGCTAAAACAGGGTATTTTCTACTGAAGTGGCCCTGTTTTACCAGTGTTGACCAGACACCGAGAAAACTCATATCTCAAACTTGATAGATATTCATCCATCCTTGTACATCAAGGATAATGACACATATCTTTGATTTCTCCCAGTTGTCCTGGAAGTACACGAACCTTAGAGAAATTACGGGATTTTGTCAAATCTTGTAATTTATAATAAATTTTTAATTTTAATGCTGAAAATTCAAAATTTCAATTCTTAAGCTAAGGAATGATAAATGTACCTTGCATAGGTTTTTTTATGGAAAATGTTCATAGGAATCTATGTCTAGGCCTAGAGGGTAACTTCCTTCTAACACTATTATTATGGTTAGATAAATTGGGACATTATTTATGTTGGTCAAATTTATATTGGTTTCTTTCTTGGGAAGTTCCATACATTGGAAAAGAAGTTGCATTGACATTCTATAGGAGGGAATTGAGCCCTAGACAACATAGGGTAGCTTGGATTCTTTCATGGAGGCATGTATTTGACTTGGGGATGCCTTGGTTGTGATAGTGTTCATGTAACTGGAGTGGAACCAATGGAGCATGTGGCTTAGTAAGTGGAGTGGAATCAATGGATAATGTAGCTTAGGAGGACTGATGGAGTCCTTGTATGCTTTATAACAATTACATAATCCCATACCTCTTTGTTTAGGGTCGCCATCAAAATATGGAAGGAAGGCACAACTGTACCTACATTCATAGAGTTACCCACCTCTAAGGGAGTATTTTTCCATCAAAATCAACCCGCAAAAATTTGGAATTGCTTCTTCATACTGCAAAGATCATCATGGGAAAATGAAAGGAGGGAAAAAACTCCCACCATTGGTATGTGAGTAACTTGGTTAAAAATCTAGGGTGGCTGGGATGGGTAGGGGAGGGGGTGTCATCATGGACCCTGGAGGAACAATCAAAACTTCTTTTGCATGGGGACTTGGTGTTTTTTCCAACAACCAAGAAAAATCTTATGCACTTTGGAAAGGATTAAAATTTCTAAAGGTTCATGTTCTCAATCATTGGTTGTAGTGAGAGATTCAAATACAATCATTAACCATATGGAATTCATTGTGCACTAAAATAGTCTCATTCAACTTCAAGTTTTTTTTCTTGTTGAGATGACAAAACAAGAATTATTTGGTATAGAGGCAAGAAAATACCAGATGGTAGAATATAGGATATATGTTTATGGAAGGAAACTAAGTGAACGAGACCAATTTTCAAGATGGTTTGTTAGAAATGACATATGCAAGTTATGTTTTATTTGTTTCAATATTTTAAATTCACCTAGTTATTTCTAGACCTCAAATGTTATTAAATCCTCCATAAATAAATGTGGGTCTATTCCAAATGTCATGCAATCTACAAAACATAAAGTATTGAATCCATATGTATGTTGAATCTTAAAATTTTATTAAATTCAATTAAGAGATGTGTCAATCCCATGGATAAAACCATCCCAAATCCTAAAACATGATATGTGAAGGATGATCAACTCAACTGGCACAAAATTCAAACATGATATGTGAAGGATGATCAACTCAACTGGCACAAAATTTATATGAAATCCATTTAAACTTCACTTAAAATCTAAAAGTCAACACTTATATATATTTTGATGAAAAAGAGAATGAAATATATATTTTTAATCCATATGTGCAAGAATGTCATGTCTCATCTCCTGAAGGTATCACTTCTCTCCTTAACTCTAAATTGATGAAATCATCAATGATATGTGGCAACCTATGATTGGTCCATGCCTCAACAATATGACTTGATAACATCACCATGATGACGTGGATATATATGAACAAGTTGTGCATTACTATATAATAATTGCATGTTTCTAACTAATTTATACAATGTTGATGTCACTATACTATATGGTAGGATCTACTAATCCTACCATAAGTTATATAATGTCAAGAGAAGAGGTTCTCTCATGAGGTGTATTATGAAAAAATACCCTTTTAGTACAACTATTGTCATGTTGTTCATCACACTTTATGTGAGTTGACAATTGCTGACAATCCGAGTCCAACTTTATGAATCTCAAAGCATAAACCCTAAGATGATTGAATATAGTATAAGTATATAGAAAATTCTAAGTGTTGACATAACCTAAGTTAAGCTCGAGATAAGGTAAACAGTGTAAGTATCCTTGAGGAAAGACTGAGGAGTATAGCTTGAGAAAGAATAATTTGAGTCATTTTTTAAATCAGCAAAAATACATGTATTAAATTGGAAAATCTAAAACTCTCCATAATTTTCTTCTAAAATAGGGTATTTTCTGTTGAAGTGGCCATGTTTGACCATCATTGACCAAACATCGGGAAATCTCATATCTCGAACCTGATAGATATTCATCCATCCTTTTACATCAAGGATCATGAAACATGTCTTTGATTTCTCCCAGCTGTCTTGGAAGTACATGAACCTTGGAGCAATTACGGGATTTTGTCAAATCCTGTAATTTCTGATAAATTTTTAATTTTAATGCTGAAAATTCAAAAATTCAATTCTTAAGCTAAGGAATGATAAATGTACTTTGCATAATTTGTTTTATGGAAAATTTGCATATGAATCTATGTCTAGGCCTAGAAGGTAACTTCCTTCTAACACTATTATTATGGTTTGATCTCATGGGTGAGTTACAAGTTTGTTTATTAATGGTAGATGGATTGAATTGATCTAGTGTGTTTGTAAGATCTCATTCTAATAATATTTATATGAATTATAAGTATGCAGTTGGGATTTTGAAGGGTAAGTATGCAGGTGGAACTTACATTTTTCACACCATCTGATTTATCAATATTGTTGTCAATGTTGATTGAATCAATCACTAACTCCATCCAACATTATATCACCAAGTCCTATGAATAGGTGTTTATGAACATTGAACATTGGAAAAAAAATGTTAAGGTAGAACATAATATGCCACATCATCTTACAGTAAAAAATCTCTAAAATTTTTTATTAAATGAATAATAGTTGTTTACACCATTATCTGTCCTTGGACTTTGAATTTAAGTATATAAGGAAATGAAGGAAAATTTCATGACGCAAGAGAAGAAAATGATTTATACCTTTTTGGAAATGTGTTTTGGATCATGGAGGTGACCACCCTTCAAACCTGCATTTTTAAAAGACATTAAAAGGTTAAATGACGTAATAATAGCTAAACATCTATGAGGAAATAATCATGTGCAAGTGAAAAGGAAGGCTACTAGGTTGGCTTGAAACAAGAGAACTCTTATCTCAGACATACACAATACATAAGATAAGATTCCATGCAAAACTCAAGTGCACCACTATCTGAGGGAGTTTTAGCCTTTAGAATACATTGTGCAAGAATATTAGAGATGAAGTCTACCTAATAAAATATCATCCCATGCTTGAGCACCCCATGCATAATCAAAATGCATCTTAACCATATGTATCTAGTGCCTCATCTACCATACAAGAGGTTCAAGAGAATTGCTAAGAATTGAAGTTCCATTTGCAATTTTTTTATTAAGTGTACCTTACTTGTGGTAGTTTGGAATGGCTTAACTAAAAGCCACCATGCCTTCACAATGTTATAAAGATCATACATTTTGCTAAAATTTTGCAACCACCAAAGGCTTAATGACATTGTGGGAGGTGAGAACTCATACATCCTTTGAAGAGTATCAACATCATATTGCTCGATTATGTCATCGCTCTATGATTTCAATGTACAACTTGTTACATTTTCATTCTCAATCAAGGTATTTATCATGTTTATGCATGGAAACAATTCCTCTTTGTATCCCACCTTGTGGAATCACAAGACCTTAACATTGAAATCCTTGGGTTCCTGTCCTTGGCTTATTTTTTTACTCGCAATGATTTGTGGAAGGTTCAACATCATTGTACATATCATAGAGGAATGAATAAGTAGTCTTTGAGGCAATGCTGAGTAGCAACACCATGTCCATGACACAATGAAAAGACACAATGAAAATAATGGTAATGCTCTTTGTCATGTGAGACACAATGAAAAGANAAATGATTGACATGGCCATTTCCAACCCCTTATGTTTAATCGTTAAAACTTATTATTGCATCTTCCCAAAAATTTCTTTTTGCATGTTGCACCAAGTTTAAATTTTTCACATTGCTTGGAAAAATATGCTTGCCACGTGTCACATGTCACAAGACTTTCAAAGTTGCATATATCATGTCACAAGATTTTGGAAGTTGCATATTGCATATTCAAGTTCTATTTGTTGTCTAGACTCCATATCCCAAACACAAGGCACTAGGTCTTGCTTGCATTCTCACATCTTGAATCAAGGAGTATTGAATCAATATATACCATGTCTTTTAAGAGAAGCTGGAATTATCATTAAGTGTATAACAAAATTACATTCACAGATATATACAAGCC
>SNQJ01S0005482.1:179822-210204 GCA_010110895.2 Picea sitchensis | reverse complement strand
TACATATGTCAGACATTGTGATGCTAGCCCATAACTTTAGTAGCTCGTCTATAAGAGGCTCAGTATACACATTCATATATTTAACCTGGTACTTACCTAATTGTTTGAAATTACACATAATTACTATAGGAATGATATCATGTAATATATATAATTAAATAAATAAACAAAAGATATTATGAAAAAATTGAAACAAATGAAAATGTTAAATTCAAAAAATTAATGTAAACAAATACCTGGAACAATCATTGTCAACATTATGTGCTCCCTCTTTATTGACATCTAAGGAGGAATGCTATTGTTGATAACAAAAATAGGCCACACTGAGTAAATAGACCTAATCTCTATGAATGTATTAAGACCGTCAACTGCCAATGAAAGCCTAACATTACGAGGTTCATCTTTGAAATCTACCCATTTTTCCTCAATTTCCCTAAATGCAGAACCATCGGCAGGAATTCGAAGAACACCATCTCCACTTCTGTTATGTGCATGGAAATCCATAAATTGTTCTATGCTGTCACACCTGAACAATCGTTGGAAACATGGAATTATGGGAATATGACGAAGAACCTTTCGAGGCACCCTTTTTGTTACTTGATCGATTTGATAGCTACTGATAAGACATTGCAGACATTTTGTTTTTGAAGCATGTTGTCCATAATATATAATATGGTCATTATGACATGCATCTATAGTTTGATAATCCATTCTAATGTCTTTCATAATGGCATGCAAACCTTGATATAGGTAAAATATTTGACGATGCTAACAAAAATTCACCTAACAATCTACAACATAACAAATAACTAGTTAATTTAAGAATATTAATCGTAAAAATTGCATTCTTATTTTACACATTAATTAACACTAAAAACAAATAGAAAAAAATCAACATCTATGTATAATATGAGATGAATCATATTATATACCTTAGTATATGTGTCATACAAGTGTTTAACAAATTATTCATAACCTTTAAGTTCACTAGCAACAATGTAGCGGAGAGAAGATTTTCTCTTGATCCTTCATAAAGTCATTTATTTGCATTTTCTAATAGAGGTTCATCATAAATACCATCAGTTTTCCCATCCTCATCCGGCTGCGAAAAGAAATCTTGGATCATTTGATTTGTCCCATCATCTTATTCCATGGGATAATTAACTTGATTTGTCCCATCATCTTCTTCCATGAGATCCTCATTTCCTTGGTCATGATAATGTTCCTCAGCTTGTACAACATCATTTCTACTAATACTTGGTGCAATATTTTGCGGAAAGTTAGAGGGCAACTCTAACTTTATAATTAGAAACAATCATGCAAAATTAGTGTATACTATAGCAAACATTCAAACAAAATATATA
The DNA here is from genome assembly GCA_010110895.2 of Picea sitchensis. Classification (NCBI taxonomy): domain Eukaryota; kingdom Viridiplantae; phylum Streptophyta; class Pinopsida; order Pinales; family Pinaceae; genus Picea; species Picea sitchensis. The sequence continues at coordinate 208,840 of SNQJ01S0005482.1, read as the reverse complement.
CACACACACACATATATATATATATAATTTTATATAAAATTGACAAAATAAAACAATATAATGAATATATAGCTAATTACCATGGGATGATATTCATTCAATCCGCTATCAATGTGCCCATATTTCCGACAATGTTTTGTAGTTGTTGCTGATAAAATTCTTACGGGACATCTGAGGAAACATTTTTTACAAGGGAAATAACATATAACATCACCCTTTTCACCCTCTTTACTTCTTTCCCCACCTCTAACAACATTCTGTGACATTCTTCCGCACAAAAATACCCTTTTGGAACCGTCGTTGTTATAGTAAGATTGTCGCAACATCTTTAAATCGTCAAATATTTATAGTCCAATTTTAGGTCACTATCGTCGTAATTGCAATGAACGTGACCTAAAAATATTTCTTTTCTTAACCTATTTATTTGTCATTTTCAATGGTCAATTTTATCGTTAGGTCAGTCGTCACTCTTGCGACGAACGTCAAGTCAGTCATCGCTCTTCCAACAAACATTGCCCATATTAAATTAGTCAAATTACATGCGTCTAGATAGCGATGAATACATGGTGGACTTAGAAAAATTGAAATTTTTCTCTTGCATGTTGCGACGAAAGAGTACTTTCATCGCAAGTGGTTGTCACAAATTTTTCAATATGTAGTAATGATCCCCCCCTACATTTATTCCTTCTCTTCAACTAGTTGGTCAACTTCAACATTTTTAATATGATTCCTTGATCCTTTCATAAATAATAATTTATGATCCTCTCGATGGATTTGATTCTGACCCACACAGTGGATTGCTAATCCTCTCCTTACTAATACGTTCATCTTCTCACTAACTCTCCCTATGTAATCAAACCTTGTGAATATATCACATTAAAATCAAGTGAATTGGCTCTTGTATTTCTATGTATAGTATTCTATTATGTGGATTTGTAAAGCAAATTATATTTATATTTTTCATTATGTTTTAGGTCATCTTATGAGTTTGTTGGTAGATCTGGGTATTACTTCTAACATTAGAGTCAAGTATGTAATTTATTTAGGGAGGAAAATATGGGGTACCTAGGGATGTATCTAAGGGGATAATGAATGTAATGTGGCTATAATATTTGAATAGCCCCACTTTGTAATTAAAAAGAAAATAATATAATAATAATGGGTAGTTATCATAGACCCCTAGGAATACTTGTGAGAAAGTGTAAATACACCTCAGTATCATTGTATTAAAATTGTATTGGATTGTATTGTCTTGTGGAAAACATGGCTCGTGGAGAAATTCATTCCAAAAGGAACAATTGATTGCTACATTATTATTTTGTCTATGGTGAATGTTTTGGTATCTTTGATTTTCAAGGGTTTAATTTCTTGAAGTTTTGTGGTGGATTTTCTCTTATATTTTCCAAGGTTTTCTACAAAGTACGTCACAATCTCCTAGAAAAGTAAAAAAATATTTTATAGGGACCAACTTTATGCCCAAACTCACTCCAATCACATCATCCTCCCATCGACTAGAGCCTCTAGAATCCCTGACTACTGAGAACAAGGTCAAGAATATGACCCAAATTGAAATTAAAAAGAGGTTGAACATGGTGGGTTGATTGGTTATTTACTAATTTAAATAGGATTAGGGAAAAAATGTGAAGACTTCATACCAAAATGGGTTTTTTCAAAGACAATCTTTCCCCAAATGCACACTCCAAGATATGTCGAAAATATAGATCTCTAATACGTTTTCCCTTGCTTGTATTTAACAACAAAATCGTTAATGAATACATATAAAAAAAAATTATCTTTCAAACAATTATCCAAATGTAATCAAACCTCGACAAAAAGATCTTGATTTCTATAAAAAATATTCGTAGAACCATGTTTTTAGATGACTACACCAATTCCAGGGTTATGACAGATGTGTTATATTGGCTCCAAGGAAGAAGCATGATGGAATGGAAAATTTTATTGTGATGGTTTTTTTGGCATTTTCTTATGAACTATCCTAATATATTGTATAAAGTGGATTTATAAGCATATGGATTTGTAAAAATTCAAACAGGAAATAAGGATGGAGGAGGACAATGTTTTTTGGTTTGTTAAGAATAGATAATTTTTATGATATTCTGAGAAAATGATCATAATTTTGGTAAAAACTAAGGGGTAAATCCCCACGCATAGATGGAATGTGTCATGATTCTATACTTTTCATTATATTTGATCATCCAATACCACTGAATAATCCTAGTCATTTTCTGGTACTGACAAGATCTTGTTAATTGGGTATGACCATCAACAACTTCTATCACCCAAAATACACCTAATCGACATGTCTTGATGAGTAGAATGTCAAAGTGTTCATTTTACTATAGGTGATGTTACATCATCACCACCCAACCATAGGAAACCTAGTATTACCCCCCTCCATGAGCCAAGCAAACTTGAATAGCCAAATTACCAATGTGAGACCATGGTATCATCCATCTAAGACAATCCATGATATTCAATGAGGACAATATCTCTCCTTCTTTACACATTCACATATCTTCACTTATTGGCATTATTTCCTTGCCATGTATAACACACAAAATATATCACATTTCCAAGTTGCACTATCTTCCACCAAATCACACTATGGAGCACCTTGTTGGTTGTCCATCCTACTCGATGAGACATCCTTGGTACTCCTATCCTATGTTGTAGTACACCATCCTAACTATCTCACGAATTACCATGAGTTAATCACCAAGGGTACAAAAGCATATTGACTCACTGTGAAAGTTTCCAAGTATGTCTAGTGTGCCCTCCATCATGTCATTTCCAATATCACCTCAAGTTAGGTCCTTACATTCTCCCCCACTTGAAATATTTATTTCATTGTCAAGATAGCTTCATTGGCTCCTTATATGGAAGGCTTGTTGGTGGTGAAGAGACACTTCCACAATTTCAAAATTTGAACATGGCTTTGATACGATTTGTTATGGGGCTATACTTTTTTTTTCCATTTGAGCATCCCAAACCACTCAAGAAGCCTAATAACCACATGAAATCAAAATGAACTTGTTGATGGGAATGACCATCAACTTTTTATATCACTTGCAATATTCCTAACCGACATGTCTTAACCGAACTCAAACTAGGAACTTTCAACCATGCAAAATGTCTGAGTCATTGTTACCCAACCATAGGAAACCTACTACTTCATTCCCCCAAGAAAAAAATACTTGAACGACCGACTTCCCAACATGAAACCATGCTATTGTCCATTTAATATGAAAGTAAATGAGGGTTATGTCCCTCCTTCGTCAGGTGTTTAGATATATCTGATGAACTTATCAACTTTGGTGCTTTTCCATAGATAGCACACACAATATATAATGTTTCCAAGCCACACCATCTTTCACCAAAGCCTTCTATGCAATGCTTCATTTCCGGTTAATCCTAAACGAAACCCTTGGTCCTCTTATCTTACACACTATTACACCATCCTAATCATTTCACGAATCATCATGAGCTGGTCACCAAGGATACCAAAGCATATGGACTCACTATGCAACTTGCTAAGTATGCCTGACACACCTTCGTCACATTAGTTCCAATGACACATCAAGTTGGGTCCTTACATATTATGCTCAATATAACACATAGTTTTGGTGGTAGAGGATAAGTCATAGATGGATAAGACACAAAAAATAAACATATGGCTAGACCAACCATTGAGCACATAAGTAGATAGTTTATCTAGGAAGGGAAGTCGAGAGGAGTTGGGAAAGGTGATTTATTTATCCAATGCCTTGTTATTGACTCTTGAATTATGATATATTAAATCATGTATTATTTATATGGTGTGTTTTATGTGATAGAATTCAATCCATGTGTGATAATCTATAATGACCCCAAGTTCTAAAAAATTACATGCACTATAAATATTTCTAATGTGGACCCAAGGTAAGGGAAGACTAGTAAATGTGTTTGAGTCTTCATGGGATAATATTATGGCGTGGATGATATATTTCTAGGAATCACCATGAGGATATTGTGATGGTGTATTTATGTATGTAAAATTATATGCAAAGGAAATACATAACAATATGATGTCCACCAAAAATATTGTTTAAGGAAGCAATATAGAGACCTGAATACCACATGGGGGGGAAGAGGAAAGGGGGTGGATGAGTGAATTGACCTTGATGCCTGTCCTTTGGGAAGTACTACCATTCTTTCCCATGCCTGTTTAAAAATTCTCACTTCAATTTTTTACTTGTGTATGTGTCCAAATATGGTTTTCATATCCTTGAGAGTAGAGTAAATTCTATGTAAGGAAATGCCTCTTCTTTCCATTTGTGGAGGATTAATCATGCTTTAGGGATCATTTTTTAATTTGATATCCAAACGTATTTTTCCTATGAAATGGAATATTGATATATTTTATAGTGGGAGAAATCATGAATGAAACCCATGGCTATTATTCTTTCAATAACAAGAGAATCACATGGACTTGTGGTTGTTAAGAGCATGTAGAAATTTGGGTATTTTCTATTGAAAATGTGAGAAACAAATGGGCATTTATTAGGGAAAAAGGATGGTTGGAATGTCCAAAAGGATGGAAGAAAAAATAACCGTAACCAAAACTTGGTTATTGTTACTCGTTCATTTCTTGGAGCCAATTGTTCTCTTACAAGTTATTCCTAGAAGGAAATAAGTAGTTCAGGCCTTTTCTTCCTACACCAAAGACTATTGTAAGGGAAGAAGACCTTTGATGGATTTTTCAATAAATAAAGGGAATATTCCTTGTCTTATATAGGGAAATGTAAGGTAGTGTTATTGTTGATTGAACACTACATGAAGGTCAAGAAAGCTATGTAGTGCACAAATTGGCTATATCACAAGAGAAAAAAATTGGGTTAAGTAAGATTAAATCGCTATCTTGGGAGTAGATTATGATGGGGTGGTATTATGGTTTGTCTTGGGGGACATGGAACCCATAGCTCATTATTATGGTTGGGCAGTGAATCACTCCACAACAACTAGTTTAATGGACTTCATTTAATCGGAAATAAGTGTTAATATTCATCTTTGTGTGGAATTCTTATGTTTTCAATTTGCTTATTATAATTCATTGAATGCAATTGGTAATGGATTAATTCTATGTATCCATTGTTAATTTCACCACCATTTTAAACGTGGAACTCATCCTCATATATGATTAATGAATAAAAAAAGTTTTTCTAATAGAGGCTAATAGCCAAGGAAGGCATTGAGGGACACTACAATTTGACTGAGTATTGGAGGACCAAGAAACCTCGTTCTTTATTGAATAAAAAGGAAGGAATAATTTAGTTCTCAGAATGTTTTTATTAGAAAGTGAATAATTCCCATCCTTAGAAAAGAGACAAGGTGACCTAACCAAGTATATCATAGTAAAGAGGTCATGGTTTTCTTCTCCATTCTTTCCACCATGTTCATGAAGTTGTGTTGGCATGGATTCATGAATTCTCTAATGGATTTATTATTGAGAAAATTAGAGAGTTGGGAACCCATTGAGTGGTTACATCCAATATGTTAATCATGGAGTCTCATGAACATCCTATGCCCAACATTGGAGTTACATGGTGGCTTTGACCACTTTTGCCTTTAAATTAGTGTTTTGAGGTTTTGATTGCTCAATACCACTATCTTGAAGAAATGAGTGGCAATGAATACACGATGATTTCCTTCATATTGGTGGCATATGAATTGATATTTAAAATCATTATAGTAAAAAACACCCAACCGCATATCTATTATTTTCCTTATCCAAATATGACCATGTCGACCACTGTCCTGACCCCGACCAAGTGAACCTTCATTTATCAACTCTTGAAAAATTAAAATAGAGTATCACCAACCTTTTATAGGATTTCACTACATATAATCAATAAAAAAAATATCATGAGTAACCAATACCATGTGCCCAAAACCACCACTCTTGACCTAGACACATTGACTCTTTGACCAAGTCAAGTTTATCCTAACATTCCCCCCTTTAAACTTGACTTGGGGTTTTCCACAAGAAAATATGACCAAACCTCCCTAAAGTTTAGGGTATTTGGGAATCCCACATTATCCCCCCTGTCATCAAGGTCTACATACATAATTTACCAGTGAACATTCAACTTTCAAACTCGAGGTATGCATGCCTAACCAGGTCCTGCATTTATATTCCCATTTACATTCAAATAAAATAATTTGTTTTTTCATTCTTGCTATCCTGGCACTTATTCTCATCCTCTTTCATTCCCATTGCATCCCAAAAAATATGCCACCATGCTATCACCGTGTTATTGTTTTGAGATCCAACTACTTCTTTCATTTCCTAATAAATCCTCATGGCCTCCTTCGAAAACCCATTCTGTGAATACCTGTGCAACATCTAGTTTAGAAATTATATAAAACATTTTTTGTACATATTCCAAACCATCAAACTTGGAATACAAATCCATAAGACAACTCTCACTCTCAATGGTGTTCCTCATTCACTCATCCTAATGAAAATGGTTCTCTTCACGGTTACCTATGTCAAACCACTCTCCTTCAAGCCAAACCATGAATCAAACTTCATGATATTATCTTGCAACAACTAACCTAGATATGATACCAGTTATTAGGAAATAAAAACGCAAGAGAAAATTAATATTTCAAATCATAGCAATGAAAACACATAAATCACATTAGATTTATCCTTGAAATGCTTACGAAAAAACCACCCAACAATAAATCTATTATTTCCCTTTGTTGAATCTAGTAGAGCCAGATAACGTCCTATCCCTGTCCAAGTGAGCCTTCATCACTCAACTCTTTACACATTACAATTGAATATTAATATCCTTTAATAGGATTTCATTACATGTAATCCATGGGAACAATACCATGGCTCACCATCACCACATGCCTGAAACCACCACTCTTGACCTAACAACTTTTACTCTTTCACCAATTCAAGTTTATCATAATACTAAAACAACGTATCCCCATTCTTGAATTTTCGACACATCATGGAATATGTTATGTACCATATGTACTATATATAACAGAAAAGAAAAATATAGTAGAAATTACGAGTGGAACAAGAAAATTTAGATAACCATACACCAAAAGTGATACCTTTATTGATAGAAAACAATGTTCACTTGCCTCTTCAAGGGGGGAAACCTCTAGTAGAGCATATCTCTATTACAATAATTCTCAAGACAAGGATTTCTCATGCCATATACTCTTATTTATACTAATTATATGTTATAAAGAACAATATAGAGGGATATATTTCTAGAAGTGAAAGCTTCTATTAAGTCTTCTTACATTATAATTTTTTGCATTATTAAATAGGCCTTATTAACTAATGTGATCCTTTATTAAATGGAAAATATATTATTCTACCTACATGAGGGGTTAGGGAAGTTAGGTCCCTAACATCCCCGCCCACTTTAATAACAACCTTTCCCTCAAGGATTGATATGAGGAAATTGTTGCAGAATGGTGGTTGACTCCTAGGTGGAATATTCTAGATTTGTATCTTTCCATTGAACTAACACTTCCACAATGGTGCATTGACAAGGACGTCGCTCGCTCTAGGAAAATACTACTTGTGGTTGTAACCAAATGGATCCTTCTTCATCCAACTAATGGAGAGTGGTTTGATTTTGGCACTTAGTTCCAATCACTCTCTTTAAGCATGAGACATGAAAAACATGATGGAGATTAGATTGACTAGGAAGAGCTAACTTGTAGGACAAGGTCCTCACTCACTTGAAAAGTGTATAACGACCATAAATTTTGGGAGAAGTTTTCTAAAATTATTTATCTTTGATTGAAGTCTTCTTATAAGGTTCCAGACAAAGAAACACCTGGTTCGCTTCAACAAATTGATGTTCTTAACAACCCTTGTCTACTTTTAGCTTCATACGATTTTGAGCCACAACCAAGTTTTCTTTGAGGGTACAAAGAATTTCCTCTTGGATTTTAATATTATTAACAACCTCCTGAACCTTCGAGACACTAATCATGTATGAGAGAACCAACGATGGATTTTTCTCATGGAATGCTTCAAAAGGATTCATGCGAGTAGTAGTATGGTAAGACGTGTTGTAACAATATTCATATATAGGTAACCATTGAACCCCCAAATTTTGTCGATCATACATAAAACACCGCAAATATGTTTCCAAACACTTGTTAACAAATTTTGTTTGGCCATTAATCTAGGGATGATAGGCATTGTTGAGATGCAATTGGATTCCCTGGAGTCTAAACAATTCTTGCCAAAAATTGCTGGTGAAAGTTGGATCTCACTTATAGACAATAGAATCAGGCATGCCATGAATTTTGAATATATTATCCATAAACATTTGATCCACTGTGGATGCACTGAATGACTGTTGAAGAACACAAAAATGAGCATATTTGGAAAGACACTGAAATCCATAGAAATATCTCACCAAATAGCAGGGGGAATCATAAGTAGTTGGAGTGTTCTTGGAGCTTTTCCTGTTTCTCCCCAAATGATGCAAATGTCTTGTTTCATACTATCCCAGAAAAAGGAAAGTTTGACCCATTCATAGGTTTTGGTAAACCTTAAATTCCTAGAAATGGGTGAAGCATGAAGCTCAGAAATCACCATGGATTTAAGTTGCATCTGTTTGATTAAATATAGAAAAACTTTGTAGCAAAGCTCCTGATTTTTCCAAGAGGACACTAGAGAAGCTTGAGAATGGTGTTGCAATTGCTGGATCATGCAAGAAAATTTGGGGTCTCATAGCCATTCCTAGAGAACAACTTGGAGATAATCTGGTACAATGAAGGAGAGAGAAAATAGGGAACTTTCTTATTCATACCTCCTAGAAAGAGCCTCAATAACTGCATTTTATTTTCCCTTCTTGTAAATTATCTCACAATCATAACTAAATATCTTGGTCACCAATTTTTGTTGCTCTAGGGAAAAAAAAAATTGTTCTGGAAAATACTTGAGGCTCTGATGATTGGTTTTAATTTGGAAGTGTTTTCCCAATAGATAAGGATGCCAAAGATCCATGACATGTAGAATATCCAAAATTCCCTTTTCATAGGTTTATTGGACGAAATGTATCTCCAAAATTTGGTTTCTAGCGAAAGCCAAAGGCCTACCATATTGCATGATAACTACCCCAATTCCTTTCCCTAAAGCATCACATTCCAGGAAAAAAGTCTGGGTGAAGTCAGGATGGGATAGGACAAGAGTCATACACATAGGCTATTTAAATCCACGGAAGGATTGAGAAACTACTAGAGTCCAAATTTATGAATTATTTTTAAGGAGAGCAGTGAGCGGTGCCACAAATTTTCCATAAGTTTTAAGAAACTTGCGATAATATCTCATTAAACTAAAAAAACCACACAATATCTTAAGAGTTTTAGGGTGAGGCTGATCCTTCATAGCTTCAATTTTATTAGGATCCACCCATACATTTTCCTTGCCGATTAATATGACCTAGGTACTCCACTTTCGAGGCTCCAAAGTGAAATTTATGTTGTTTGAGGAAAAGTTTGTGCTGAGAGAGTAGATGAAGAACTTGATCCACGTGGGCGAGATGGGATTGCCAAGTTTTACTATAGATGATAATAATCAATGAAAACTATGACAAATTAAAAGAGGAAAGGATGGAAGACATGATTCATGAGACTTTAGAAAGTGGAGGGAGCATTACATAATCCAAAGGGAATGACCAAGAACTCATAGTTACCCTCATGAGTTCTACATGCAGTCTTGGGAATGCCTTCCTTTTTCATATGTATCTAGTGGTAGCTAGAACTAAGATCAAGTTTAGTAAAGTACTCAACACCTCTCAAGTCATCCAATAGGTCATCAATGCCAAGAATGATAAATTTTTCTTTGATGGTGAGTTTGTTGAGGGCACAAAAGTCTGTACACATGCACCAAGTGTTGTCATTCTTGAGTACCATGACGATATGAGAAGAATAGGGTTTGGTACTAGGATATATGACACCTACTTCAAGAAATTACTAATTTTTTTTCTCAATTTCATTATTTTAAGCAAAGTGATGATGATAAGGGAGAACATTGGGAGGAATACTTCCCGATACTAGAGTAATGGAATGTTGATTAACACCATGTGAAGGGGGAAGTATATGGGGAGTGGTAAAAACAACTTGGTTTTGGGAGAGTATAGATTGGAGGACATGATGCACATAAGGTGTCTCAACTTCTTTATTGAAATGGAGCTAGGAATAATTCTCGAATGACCTTTTTGGAGGATATTTTTCATTTTATGGGAACTTATGATCTCAATGGAGCCTGGTATGATTCCTTAGAACTTATATTATTGTCCCTCTTACTAGATTTGCACGGTTAATTCCTTAAAATCCATGAGTATGGGGTTGAGAGTGCATAACCACTCTACACCGAGCATAATGTCACACCCACCCATGTTGATAGAAAACATATTATATTTCAGGTTGTACTGATCAATTTGGAGGTGCACATTTTACAATTTCCCCTACATTTCATGGAACCTCCATTGGCAATCAGAATTTGAATATTTTTGACTACATGGATATATCAATTGGTTTCTTGCGCAATGGGAAGATGAATAAAATTATGGGTGTTTCCACTATCAATTAGGATGATGACCTTCTGATGCCTAATGTGACCAATTAACTTGAGGGTTTGGGGAGCAAAGAAGCTGGTGAGGGAATTCAATAAAATGTTTGGTTTGACTTCTAATGGATCACAGGGTGGAGTATTATCAAATGGCTCGAGTAGCTCCATGACAGGGGAAACATCTACCACTTTTTTTTACGAGGAACAAACTTTCTATTTATTTGGGTAAAACCAAAATAGACAGAACGCCACTTAGAAATAAACTCTAATCTCAAGTATTCTATATGAATGTAAATGCTAACAAAAGATAGGCTAGAAGCCTACCTCTTCTGGAAGTCCATAGGAGAGCACTTTCAAGATTGCAATCCAATGCTTGATACCTAAAACTTGTCCTCAACATACAAGATACAAAATAATATGGAAATATATAAATGTTAGCATATAAAATAGCATAATCCATTAACATGTATAAGAAATTTACCCATGGAAAATCATACAAATATTTTCAACATATGATTGGATGAAAAAATAGTATTTCTATTAATTTAATCAATAGAAGTACATATGTGACAATATTATGTATCAACACTTGTCAGAACTGAGAAACTAAGTCCCTCCATCTAGGCCTTCACCACTTCGATCCTTCGCAAGGAAACCTCACAAGTTTTAGGATTAATTGGGTCCCTCCTTGATGAGATAGGGAGAGATTTGGGGTTGAACATAAGGGAAGTTCATACTTAAATGGAAAAGGGATGTAAAGTCATTATGAGGTGAAATTTCTCCAGAGTGTATTTTCTCTCAACAATATGCTTCCTTCAAGGCTTGTATAGGACACAATTTATAGCCTCCAAATGAAATTGAAGGGTTGAATCATAACGTTTCTAGTATATGAAAGGTCAAAGAGCTTGGATCCCATAACTTGGCATGGAAAACCCAAAATATTTAATTTTGAGCACAAAACCCATTGTACATGAGTTGTAATGCAGAAACCTACGTATACGCAAGTTGTTTAACTATAGCCCGCATATATGAACACAAATTTGAGTTTGTGACTTTAGATGAAAAAAATAGGGAAAATGAGTCTACATGTAGAAAGGGAAGGCCATCAAAGCATGATGCATGGAGTGTGGAAAAAAATTCTATAACACTTCATCAAAAACATCCTAAGAGATGGCCATAAATTTTTTCCATTCCTTACACTTGTGCCGCATAAAATATTTGTCATCATAATTATAGAAAATGAATTTGAGTTGGTGTTCAACCATTTTTCGATCTTGAGTCGAGTGGTAGGAGGGGAAAGATTTGAGGGTTTGGGAAGAGGAATAAAGGAGGGTTTTCTGGTTTGGGAGGATACAAGTTGTTGTGCTTCCTTAGCTCGTTTAGTAACTTCAACACAAGTTTGGGGGTGATCCATTAGGATGTGGGTGTGGATTTCATCCTTTAGACCATTGATAAATATTTCCATAAAAAAAAATTTGACATGCCCTCCATGTGGAAATCCAAGTGCTTAAAGGAAACTACAAATTATTCCACTTTGCTAGATTGTTTCAACTTGGTCAAATGACCTAAATGGTGGGTTTTGATGTCAAATAATTCATAAGGCTCCGCAAAAAATTGTTTCCAAGAAACATACACTTGTATTGCATTTTTTCCCCATTGCCACCATTTCCAGCATTCAGGATGTAGATAGAGAACACCATAACGGAGTTTGGCCAACTCATCAGTAATGTCATGAAAACATAAATAGTGTTCCATTTGAGTGACCTAGCCTTTGGGATCCAATACATCAAATGTTTTCACCTCCATTCTAGGAAGACACAAGTCCCACTCAAAGTGGTTGGAATGAAAGGATGTGAAATGTGATGATTTAGTTCCTTCTAGGTTATAAGGTGGTGTATAAGATAAAGGATCTTGGGATTTCTTAAACAATGTGGTAAAGTTGTTCACTACTTCTTGGGATTGTTGACAACTTTCTTTCAAGTAGTTCACTATTGATGGGAGTGATTCTAGTGGGGAGAGCCAAGAATTTATTCTAGGAATGTTGGCAGCAAGATCATATATGTAACACACCCCACCACCCAAAGGTCAGGGTGCGCTACCTTCAAGCCCACCATTGGACTTCTTTCTCTTACCGATACCTTTTTAAATTAATAAGGACGCATAAAAGAAAAGATCTAACAACATGCAAAAAAATAACCAACAAGCATGCATATTCTAAATATTCAATTAAACGATAAATAAATACATAGAGGAATACATTCATATACAGATAAATAATACCATAATAGAGAGAAATTATCTTTATAAAAGAGGACATCAATTGATTTCATACCAAGGATGTTCCACCCAACCGTAGACACTACTGCTCCAAATATCAACAACAGTATCACCCCCAAGCCAGGGCTATGAATCCACAAGGACGGTTCCAAAGTGTTACTTGGCTTCCCGAACCAGTCAACACTCAATCTCTCACAAGATTCCCCAACACTCACAACAATCCAAGTACCCAGCTCTCTTCTACCCAACCTGCACCACCCAGGAGAATGGACCTCCACCCTTCCCTGCCATGCAGTCCTTCAGGAAGTCCTTCTCCTTCCAGTGTTCCAACACAATTGGTCTAGAATATCAATGTTGGAACTATCAGGACTCGTAGCTGTGAAAAAAGATGGACATGGGACAACGCATCTCAGACATGCAGGCCTCAAGTCATGGCTGGATTACACTAGTGACCACTACATCCAATAATCCCATGGATACTCTTCGAAATTTTGTTTCCCTTTCCCAAGCCAAGACATAGATGAGGATGGATCAATCAGTGATAGGTAAGGATAGCATGAATGAATGAGTGAGCAAGTGGATGAGTGAGAATAAGCAAATGAAGGATCGAATGAGCAAATGAGTGAACGAGCAATCAGCCAACCCCCAACAACAGACTAGGGGCATGTTTAAGTATTTCATGGGGAATCAAGAACCTCCTAGCCTCCCCAAAGAAGATCAAGTAATTGATCCAATGCATTAGAAAAAAGGGTAATTAAAATAGGAAATACACATTTATCCCCTCAAGCCCCCTCTCTCGTGGAATCATAGCCCCCTATAACTCTAGTCCTTATCCATCTAACAACCATCGATGTATTTATTATTAATAATGATCAAAGCATTACATTTCTTGGGCACACTCGCCTTTTAATAATTGTTTGGGCAGTCTAGCCTCTCAGCATTGTAACAATACATTATTTAAAATGGGGGTTCAAAACCCGGGGTGTTAGATACCCTCCCCCATATTTTGGAACTGTCCTCAGTGCATATATAAAATAGAGATCAAAATCTCAAAATTTATTCAAAAATATGTGGGAACTTTTCCCACATGGCATCTTCATGCTCCCAAGTAGCATCTTCAGGATTATAGCAGGTCCACTCAACTTTTACTAGCTCTATAACTCGATTCCAGAGCATTTTGAACTTTTTGTCCAATACCTGCACTAGATGAACCTGAAAGTATCCCTTTGTCTCTACCTGGATCGTATGCCAATCAATAACATGGTTAGGATCATGTACATATTTATTTAGTAACAAGACATGAAATACATTATGCACATTCATGGAAGAAAACAATGAAAGCATGTATGCAACTGGCCCTATTCTATCCAATATTTCAAATGGACCACAGAATTTGGCTTCCATCTTTGTACAAATACCCAATTTCAAGGAGATTTTCTTGGGCTTCACTTTAAAAAGTACATGCTTACCTACTTTAAATTCTCTAGTTGTCTTGTCCTTATTTGCATAAGATTTCTGTCTATCCTAAGTTGCCTTCAAATTCTGCTAGATCTTAAGCATCTGGTCTTCCATATCCTTGAGCAAATCTGGCCCATGTACCACTCTATCTGTTGGGTTGTCCTAGCTCACTCCAGTATTTCATTTCCTACCATACAAGGCCTCAAATGGGATCATTCTCAATGAAGCTTGATACCCATTATTATATGCAAACTCAACCAAGTGTAAGTAATCTTCCCACTTAGATGGTTTATCCATCACATACATTCTCAACATATCTTCAATTACTCCATTCACCCTCTCTGTTTATCCATCTGACTGTGGATGGTTTGTTGTGATAAATTTTATATTTCTACCAAATCCTTTAAACAATCCCCTCCATAAATTGGAGGTAAACCTTGTATCTTTGTTTGAGACAATTTTCCTATGTATCCCATGCAACCTAGCAATTTCTCTCATGTAAATTTCTACAATATTAGCTGTTGTATGTCTTGTTTTTACAGGAACAAAATGAGAAACCTTTGTTAATTTTTTAACCACCACCATGACTAATTCATGTTTCCTTGTTGTCCTTGGTAATTTAGTTATGAAATCAATGTTTATCACTTCCCATTTATTCTCTGGGATTGGTAATGGTTGTGCAACAAACACATTGGGTGGCTATGCTCAACCTTCACCTTCTGACATTACATACATCGAGCGATGTAATCATCAACATCCTTTTTCATTCCCAGCCAAAAGAATTGGCTTCTTACTATTGTAATCATTTTCTAGTAACTGGGATGTCCAGCATAAGGAACATCATGCATTTCCTTCAATACCAAATTCCTCAGTTCTCTGGAACTATGAACATAGATTCTATTCTTATGCATGAGTAATCCATTTTACTTTATGTCATACTCATTTATTTTTTGTTGTACATTTCCTTATTGTAAGCTTTCCTTTACCTGTAGGTAATGTTTATCCGTAACAAGATCATCTAAAATTATGCTCTTCAAGTCTGATTGATGCATACTAATAGTAGTAGCATGCATGAAATGCACTCTTCTACTAAGTGCATCGACAACTTTATTCTCTTTTCCTTTGATATGCTTGATATCGAGGTCATATTCACTTAAAAATTCTAGCCATCTTGTTTTCCTGACATTCAAGGTTGGTTGTTCAAAAATGTACTTCAGGCCAATGTGGTATGTCCTTAATTCAAATCTCTTCCCCATGAGATAATGCCTCCACACCCTTAAGGTGTGGACAATGGAAGCAAGCTCGAGGTCATGTGTGGCATAGTTCCTCTCATGCTCCTTAAGCTTTCCAGACTCATAACCAATGACATGTCCATTTTGCATGAGGACTCCCCCAAGTCCTTCCTTACATGCATATTTACATACCACAAAACTTTCATTTGGGTCAACAGTCTTTAACACAAGTGCACTAGTAAGTAATTCCATCAACAGATTAAAATTCTTTTCACACTTAGGTGTCCATTCAAATCTTTTTCCCTTATTTTGCAAAGAAGTGATGGGATGAGAAATCTTAGAGAACCCTACTATGAACCTTCTGTAGTAACCAGCTAATCCCATAAAATATCTAACTTCAGACACATTTCTGGGTGTTGGGCATCCTCTAATGGATTCAATCTTCTTTGGATCTACTCCTATGACCTCCTTTGAAATAATGTGTCCCAAGTAATGGATCTTCTTTTGATAAAAATAACACTTACTCAACTTGGAATACAATTGATGTTCTCTTAGCACTTTCAATACCAGTCTTAAGTGATGCTCATGCTCCTCTTCACACTTAGAATAGACAAGTATGTCATCCAAGAACACTATGAGAAACTTATCCGAATAATTTTTGAATACGCCATTCATTAGGAACATGAAGACAACTGGTGCATTGGTCAATCCAAATGGCACCACTACAAATTCATAATTCCCATACCTGGTCCTAAAGGATTTCTTATGAATGTCTTCTTCCTTGATCCTTACCTGATCGTATCTTGACCTTAGTTCAATCTTCAAAAATATCTTTGCTCCTCTTAACTGATCAAAGAGGTCATCAATTCTTGGTAGAGGATACTTGTTCTTTATAATATACTTGTTCAGTTGTCTAAAGTCAATACACAACCTCAAGGTTCCATCCTTCTTTTTGACAAAAATTATTGGTGCTCCCCAAGGTGAAACACTTGGATGTATGTACCCTTTCTTCAACTATTCCTCCAAATGCATTTGTAATTCTTTTAACTCTAGTGTGCTCATTCTGTAAGGTGTTTTTGACACCGAGGAAGCTCTTGGCACTATATCAACAAAGAATCCTATCTCCCTTTTTGGTGGCAACCCTGGTATATCTTGGAATACATCTTCAAATTCTTGTAGTATCGAGAAATCTTTAAGTCTTGGCCCCTTCATATTTTTTGGCTCTTCCACATGAGTTGCATACAATTGACATCCTTTTCTAAAACATCTCTTCAACTGTAAGGTTGAAATCTCCCTTATAGATATGGGTCTTGGAACTCCTTTTACAATGTCTGTTTTCCATCTTCATCAAGACATGTAAATGTCTTGCTATGACAATCTAGGATAGCATGATGCTTGTCCAACCAATCCATTCCAATTAGAATATCATAAGACCCCACTGGTATGATATTTAGATCAACATTTGTATTCACACCATTAAGACTTATGGAACATTGTTTGATCATATCATGGATTCTCCTTTTGGTTCCACTAGCTAGATGAACCAAACTTGATTTTCCAAGCTTAATTTTCCAAATGTAATCTATCCACTATTTTAGGATCAATGTAACAATGACTTGCTCCTGAATCAATTAAAATAGCAGCAGGCTGACTTATGATCTTACCTTCCACCTTAATCATATTGGACTAGTACTATGTTTGTCGATCATATAAGGATGCATAGATTCTTCCCATATCTTCAACTGTTGTAGCCTCTTGGATGTTGTGCACAGACTTCACTCTGCCCTTTTTGTGTGGGCAATCCTTGTACAAGTGATCTTTTTTTCATACACAACATTGGATTGGTGGTCTTCCCCTTTTTCCCAAGGAGTCTTCTTTCTTGGATTCAACCTTAGCATATTGATCTTGATGATTTATATTAGTCTCATTCCTATTGAAGGGAGGTTTGAATCCTTTCCTCCTCTGATAAGACTTCTCTTTCTTCTTATCCTTCCAATATTTCTGTAGGGATTCTCTTCCTTGGCCTTGCTCATACATGTATTTATCCTTCCTAATGGCCTCAATCAAGGTCTTGGGCTCATCATACCTAATATTTTCTTTATAAAAGGTTGGAATTCCACTCAAAAACCTCTATATCTTTACCTTTTCATCGTTTATAAACCCAACATATTTCAACAATCCCAAGAACTTCTTCTCATATTCTACCATAGTCATGCTTCCTAGCCCGAGTTCAAAGAACTCCTACATTTTCTTGTCATAGAAATGATCTGAGAGGTACTCCTTCTGGAAGTACTTCTTGAATTGCTTCCAAGTGATCCTATTCTCATTAATATGTTCAACTTTCTTTAGGTGATCCCACCACATTGCAGCTTTCTCATGTAAATGGTAGGTGGAAATCCTAGCTTATAGGTTTGATGAATAGTTATGCAATTGAAAATACTTCCCGAGTCCAAGAAAACATGCTTCAACATCATCTTCAATTTATTTTTCACCATCAAAGGGGGGCGGCTTAAGCTTCCTCAATTCTCCTTGCAAACTGTCCACTTCCTATCTCATTTTTTGGTGCCTAAATTTAGACACCTCTGGATTTCTTATGGAATCTTTCGATGCATAAAACTTTCTTTTTGAGTAAGGAGGTGACTGGTGTCTATGAGTTCTGCTAGAACTTCTCGAATAACCATATCTTCCACGATCCTCCCTTCTTTCACGAAACCTACCTTCTTCCTCTTGTTTTGAGTTTGATCCCTTCTTCATTTACCTCTGCAACTGATTTAAGATACATATCACTCGATCATTTATCTGACTTTTCACTCTCATCAACCTCTCATTGTCTTTTTTGTAGCTTTGCACTTCTATTTTCAGGCTTTTTACAATTTCTATTAATGTTTCTTTCTCTCTTCTTCCCTTGCATCCATTGGAATCTGTCTCTGCATTACCAACTCTGGAATTTTAGCGTTCAACCTCCTTATCATGGCTAGAGGATCCATCACCTTCTTCCATTTATTCAATACTCATTCTGAGATGACGTGTTTAAACCCCTTAATTCTTCAAAATGTGCAAGAGAACATTTTGTTAGAATTAAGCATATGATAAACAAATTTTCCAAACCATGTACATGTACCTTTTCTTCTCAATTCATGAATAATATATGTGTATCAATCTGCACCATATAACACTTCCATGTTATCCCTTAGCCGATAAAAAATTAATTTTTCACAGGCTCTCTCTCCAAACCACTTCCCCAGGTGACCACAGCTCGAAATCGAAACCAAATCCTTCCTGGAACTTCACAACTTCGAAACCTTCAGCCAAGACCAGATCAACAATCATCATCCTCATTCACGATCAGAAATCGATATCCACTACGAGACTCTGCACTTCAGGAGTTTGACACTTTTGACCTCTGCTTCTCCCTAGAGTACTTTCTACCCGAAGTTCTAGAACAGGCGCCATGCATCCACCTCAAAGCAATGGTTCTAGTCCACTTCAGTACTTCATCCTTCATAAGTCTCAACTTCCCCCACTTGCTTCCTCCTAGAATGCTTCCACCCTGAGTTCATGATCTGTCGATGCGTGTCCTCCCGCAGATCGACGACTATGAATCACTTCAGCTTTTCAGGCTTTGGGAGTTTCAAAATTTCTACCTTCACTTTCTCCCAGAGTGTCGATCCTCAGAACCACTATGAGAGATACTATTGTGTGTCTTTTGGGATCAACTTTCGATATGTACTCTGGCCTTTGGGAGTTCTCGACCCAATGTAAACTATCACATCTTTTTCCTCTGGAGTGCCTAGTCTCCGGACTACACGATCTGTCACCATGTGGTGAAATACTAGAAGTGGAAACATGGCCCAATCAAGAAGGTGAATTATGTCATGTTATAACTAACATTTCAGTCCTCCATAGGTTCAAAAATCACTGACATGTGTCACGCCTCCCATGTGTCCACATCATCCCAGGTGACGTCCGCAAGCCACGTCGCTTCGAAATTTCAGGCTTCAGAAGATTTTACACTTGTAGTCTGGGGTCTACATCACCTCCAAGTGATGTCATAATTCCCCACCACTTCAGCTCTTCTCACGTTGGAACTTTGGGCTTCAGGACTTCAGGTTTTGAGAGTTTCCATACTAGCACACTCCAATTCTCCTAAACTTTGAATTCCCAAACTGGCCAATCTGCCAATACTTGTCTCCCTTATCGGATGATTCATATTAACTCTAGACTTTGGGACTTCGGGAGATACTACTATAAAGATCAATAGTTCTTGTTGATTTGAGATCAACTGTCCTCAAATACTTTGGGACTTCGGGTAGTTCTTGCCCTAGTGATTTTCTCTACAAAACCCTATGAATTACTAAGTCTCTGACATGAGAGATATGGCGTCATGTGTCCTTGTTGATGGATGGTCCAGATGAACTCTAGGGTTCGGGCCTTCAGGAGTTCAAGCTTTTTGTATCTGTTTTTCTTTAGAAGTGGTTATCCGCCAGAGTGTAGGATCTCCTCCCATGTGTCCACTTCGATCAACGATATGGATCTACTCCAGTTCTTCAGAGTTTCAAGCTTTCGGGAGTCCTTTAATCACTCAACTTCTTCTTGCTTCCTCCTAAAGTACGAGATCACCTGACACGTGTTCCTTGCTCAAATATCCACGACCACGAGTGATTGTAGAGACTCAACTTGCTCACTCTTTAATTTCCTTCCCGATCTCCACAATACAAAGATTCTCATCCATAGTGGGATCGATATCCACCTTTTATCTTTTGATCTAGAAATATCAATGATCCTAAGTGATTGTGGGCTCACAACTTGCTGAAAATTTAATTTCCTTCTCTTTCCCCGTAATGTCTCCCCACCGTCGATTTCTCTCCAATGAGATCTGACAGTTGTGAATTAACCTTTGCTTCACCTTCATTGGACAACCCTTGTTCACCTGCCCTCCTATCCAACAATCCCAGATCTCTCTTTATCCGACAATGGCGATCGCTCCTGAATTCGAAAGGGATGGTTACAATCCTTTGAACCCTTACAAAGTATATTTGACGTTCTAGCTCCTACGTAGATTGTGCAATGTCATTCCTGCTGAGATTTTCAACTTCACGGTCAAAATTCAATCTCAACCATGAGACTCTGACAAACAGACTTGGCCCATACCGGCCAGGCGTTTCAACTAGAAGTTTTGATACCAATCTGTAACACACCCCGCCACACACAGGCCGAGGTGCGCTACCTTAA
The DNA here is from genome assembly GCA_010110895.2 of Picea sitchensis. Classification (NCBI taxonomy): domain Eukaryota; kingdom Viridiplantae; phylum Streptophyta; class Pinopsida; order Pinales; family Pinaceae; genus Picea; species Picea sitchensis. The sequence continues at coordinate 188,017 of SNQJ01S0005482.1, read as the reverse complement.
AGTCCACCCTTAGACTTCTTTCTCTTATCGATACCTTTTTAAATTAATAAGGATGCATAAAAGAAAATATCTAACGACATGCACAACAATAACCAATAATCATTCATATTATAAGGATTCAATTAAACGATAAATAAATACACATCGGAATACATTCATATACAGATAAAAAATACCATAACAAAGAGAACTTATATTTATAAAAGAAGACACCAATTGGATATATACCAAGGACGGTCCACCCAATCATAGACACTACTACTCCAAATATCAACAACAATATCACTCTTGAGCCAGGGTTGTGAATCCAAAAGGATGTTTCCAAAGTGTTACTTGGCTTCCCGAACCAGTCAACACTCAATCTCTCACAGGATTCCCCAACACTCACAACAATCCAAGTACCCACCTCTCTTCTACCCAACCTGCACCACCCAAGAGAATGGACGTCCACCCTTCCCTACCACGCAATCCCTCAGGCAATCCTTTTTCTTCCAGGATTCCAACACAACTAGTCCAGAATCTCAATGCGGGAACTCTCAGGACTCACATCTATGAACAAATCTAGACACATTCCAACACATCTCAGACATGTAGGCCTCAAGTCATGGTTGGATTACACCAACGAACACTATAGCCAAAAATACCATGGATACTCTTCGGTAGTTCGTTTCCCTTTCCCAATCCAAGATGTAGATGAGGATGGATCAATGAGTGATAGGTAAGGTTGGGATGAATGAACGAGTGAGAAAGTGGACGAGAGAGAGTAATCGAATGAAGGAGAGAACGAGCAAATGCATGAATTACCAATTATCCAACCCCCAACAATAGACCAGGGGTGGTTTTAAGTATTTCTTGGGGAATCAAGAACCTCCTAGACTCCCCCAAAAAATCTCACGTAATTGATCCACTCCCTTAGACAAAAGGGTAATTAAAATAGGAAATAAAAATTTATCCCCTCTAGCCCCCACTCTTGTGGAATCATAGCCCCCTATAACTCTAGTCCTTGTCTGTTTAGCAACCATTGATCTATTTATTATTAATAATGATCAAAGCATTACATTTCTTGGGCACACTGGTCTTTTAATAATTGTTTGGGCACTTTGACTTCTCAACATTGTATCAATACATTATATAAAATGGGGACTCAAAATCTAGAGTGTTACAATATATATATATTTCTTGGTTTTCTCATTAATTTTGTCCAAGATAGTGATGTGGTTATCCAAGTCTTGATTGGGATGTGGGACATTGGGGAGGGAAAGGCGCAAGTAGAATTACATACAAAAGTGGTTATTTATGAATGATACCATGATGACCAATGCAAAGAGAGGAAGTCAATGGGATAAGTGCCAAATAAGGGTGTAGGGAAGGGTGGCTACGTCCATAGAAAACAAAAAAAAAACATTGATAAGTGATAGGTACGATGATGATCAAGGGGATGAGGGGAATCCAATGAGATAGATCCCAAATAAGGGTTCTAGGAAGGGGGTTAGGTGGAAAAAGAACGTTAAAAATGATAGGTACCATGACAATTAGGGAGAAGAGAGGAATCACATGGGATAGGTCGTGAATAACGGTGCTTATGGGACCACTATACTTTTTTTTTCTTTACTCCTGTATAGTTATACTCCATCTCGAAGAATATTGCAGTGACGAATATCCCAATGTGTTAACATGAAATATTTTGTAGTAATTTCACAACCAGAATGTGGGAGGCAGGGTTGCATGACAATAGATCTCGTCTATTCCTTTTCTATTCTATTTATTTCCCAAGGGTAGGGTTTATAAGGTTTCTATAGACAAGGGTTTTCCTATTATATATCTATGATATACGCACGTGGTCAAACAATAGTACTCAACCCAATATCTTAGGGAACCAACTAAGGAGGCACGACTATACCCTTAGCCATACTACCCGATTACCTAGGTATTAGAGAATATATTCCTGAGTGTTGTTCTTGGTGTCACTATAGTAGTCACATAGTCGATCATCTAATCTAGAGTTCATTCCAGGAGACCTAGGGGACTTCCAATGTATCTAACAATACATGGGAGTGATGGTTGTGTATAGATTTTGTCTGATGTGGTACTACTTGAAGGGTACCAACAAGAGTTACAAAGGTTTCCAACAAGGTGAAATGTTTGTTTCAAGTAATCGTGTGAAATTGTTTGTATTTGTTGCATGTAATATTCTCCACCAAAATTTTAAGTGCTAAACAACAAATCTCTATTCTTTAAATACATCGATAATACACATCTATACCGTGAAAAAAAAAATTTCATGGTTTCAAAGAGGAAAATTCCCTGATACCACTTGTTAGGTACCAAATGTGTTATAAATAACAAAAAACACAAATATAGAAAAAATTACCATTGGAACAACAAAATGTAGAGAACCACACACTAAAAATGATACATTTATTGATAGAAAAAAATGTTCACTTGCCTCTTTGATGGGGAAACCTCCAACAGAACAGTGCTCTATTACAATAATTCTCAAGACAAGGATTTATCATCCCTCATACTCCTATTTATATGAATTCAACCCCCACAAGGATTTATCCATGAATTTGATTTCAACCTTCCACAATCTCCCTATGATCCTCTCATTGATAATACACTTTGAATTTATTTGTAAATATCATTATGAACACTTCACCTAACTCTCCTTTCTAATAACTTCTAATATTATATGTGGTTGGGATTAAAATCCCTTCATCTAGTTGGCATTCCTTATAACTTCTAATCTTCTCTTGATCCTTTCATTGATAATACTTTTCGACCCTCTCTCGAGCTTTTATTCTTAATTCTTTATTGAGCTCTTCTTTGCCGATGTGATTTTGATTTTCAATGTGATTTTGACCCTTGTAGTTATTTCTCAGTTAGTCTTATTGAAGTTATAAGGGAATCATCACTATTTTTTCAATGAACGAGTGCCACTTGCTACTTAAAAAGAAATATAAAAAACTCATATTAATGCACACAGAAGAGGAGACAAAACTGTCTCACTCACACTTTGATTTTATTTATGAGAAATGGCATACATTTATAGGAACACAATTAGGTTTAACAAACTCCTAAAAACATAGATTTGAAAAAACTAGGAACACAGTTAGGTTTAACAAACTCCTAAAAAAATAGGTTTGAAAAACCTATAGGAACTAATTAGGAAGTTCAATATCATGTAATCGAGTTTCTACTACATTAGAATATAATATTAAGCTCTCTAATAATAATGATGCAAAGGAATTAAATGATACTTTGTATCGACAGTTCCTGGGAATTGTAAACTATTTGACTACAAAATGACTTGATATTGCATATTCAATCAACATATTTATTCAATTCATGTTTAAACCTCATGACAATCAATAGAAAGCATCCAAGAGAGTCATTTGATATTTAAAAGGATTGTAGGTTGTACTGAATATACTAATCATTTGAATATTGAGTTGACAAGTTATTCATATTTTGATTGGGAAGGAGATATATATGACATAAATTCCATCATTGGATATGTATTCAGTATAGGATCTCTGATTTTGTCTTGGAGCAACAAGAAGAAGCCATATGTTTCTGTGTCTTCCACTAAATTTCGGTATAAATCATTGTTCATTGCTTCCTGTGAAGAAATTTGGCTAAGGCTTATTATTCAAGACATGGGAGAAAGGTAAGGAGAACCATCAAATATCAAATGCAATAATCAAAGATAAATCAATTTGGCAAACAATCTAGTTTATCATGCGAGATCAAAACACATCAAAACACATCATCATTTTGTAAGAGAAAATATTCAATCTAATGAAATTGTATTGGTATACTATACTACAAATGAGAATATAGAAGATATATTCACGAATCCTTTGGGAAAGGGAAAATATGTAATATGTAGAGACATATTAAGTATTGTAAATAATTCATTCCTCCATTAAAAAAGAGTGATAGAATTATTGTGTGAGATGAATAATAGAATGTTGTTAGATACATTGTTCAAGTATTTTGGAGATTGTTAGAGATTGTATGTTCTTAGTTCTAACAACATCCAAAATTATTGAACACTTTCTCCAACGATATGATATTATTCATTACACAAGTTAATTCTATCACTACTTCCATCATATAAACAATGGCTCAAGCATGCTTTTTGATGCCACTCTCTATTATTTCCTCCTCTACTAATTAAATTGAGAGAATATATCAAAATAAAATGAAATGAAAATTTCCATTTCTTATATATTCTCTTTACATGTAGTATTTTATTTTTTCGATTTGTAATTTAATTTATATTTTTTATTTATTTCACTTTTGTGGGGGTCGACTAAGAGTTCCTTTACAGGCCCATGGTTTAGTTCAATGGTCCATCCGTGTATCACACAAGGTCAATTCCGTGCATATACCATTAGAGATAATGCCTAATTAATGCGACTACTAAAGTTCAGGGATTGGATTTGGTTAGCTGGAGGATGTTGAGAGATTCTCTCAACCTCTCCCTCCAAGAGTGGAATAAGTTAGATCTCACAACACTTATTTAAGTGTGATGTATCTCTGTTCATTGTGTGGAATATACAATATTATTTTTGTGTGTATTTCATGTCTCTCTTCTCTCATGAATTCTATTTTGGTATCAGAGCGAAGTTGCTTGCACATTTATGAGAGCTATTGAAATGTTGTGTGAGATGAGACAGTCACTCATTAAGGACTATTTGAAGAAAATGTCAAGAGAAATCAATTGTCATGAAGGAGGTCGTTGTTGTTCAGCGTGATAATTTCTTGTTGTTGCTCCGTGTGGTAGTTGCACATTGCTTGAGGAGAGGTCATTGTTTTCAATTACCAAACAGAGTCGCCAATGCTCACGTTGCTAGGAACCACCAATAATATTTAAATTTCAGTAGTAATGTTTAAATTTCACTTATTGGCGAGAACTGTCCTCCATTTTTTTAATCTCGGTTTCCTCCTGATCAAGTGTGCAAGAAAAGAACGAGATGGTCTGTAACATGGCTTAATAGTGAGGATCATATCATCTTCGTATTCATCACCTGATGTACACAACATTCTCTTCTTGTTGACGTGCGGATCTTGAGGCTCAGAGGACTGAAAGTACAGTAGATCTAAGAAAGAAATAGAATCCAAAGACATTGACATCTAAATCGCTGCAAAGAAAAATATTTTGTAAGACAAAATGGATTCTATGCCTATAGAGAAGTTTAATGGTTTCAATTTCCATACATGAAAAGTTAAAATTCAAATGCATCTAGTGAATAGAGGTGTGTGGAGCATAGTAAAAGGTACTGAAAAAGATCCTAGTGATCCCAAACTTCTGGCTGAATGGGAAAAGAAGGAAGAAAAGGATAAAGATATTATTGGTTTGGCTCTTTCATACACACAATTGCATTCGATTGATTTGGAAAAATCATCTAAAGTAATTTGGGAGCAATTAAGTAAATTATTTGGGGAAAAGGCACTGAATGCAAAGTTTTCTTTAAAGCTGCAACTTTTTAGCCTCAAAATGCCTGATGAGACCTGTCTCTCTACTCATATAAATGAGTTAATGTCTCTCTTTAAGCAATTAACTGAAACATGTACGAAGGTAGATCTAGAAGATGCTAAAGCAATTCTATTGAATAACCTATCTTCTAAATATAACAATGTTGTATTCACATTATGTCAATTACCCTCACAATCATTAGAAGGAATGGTAGCATCATAATTATTTGAAGAAAAAATGACATATTTTGAAGACTCACATGTAGGTGGTCAGCATGAAATTGCACTATTTTCAAAAGGTAAGATAACAAGAACCAAGGGTTCAACAGAATGTTTCTACTGTCACAAGATTGGACATATAGCTTGGAATTGTAGAACTCATGCTAGGGATATTCTGAATGGCAAAGAAACTACGAACATTGCCAACTTGGATGACTTATCAGAATCAGAGAGTGATGAAGAACCACAAGAGTCATCTCTCAAACTGTTCTAGAAAAATGAAAGGGGTGGTGTGCTTAAAGTTTTTTTTATGTGTTAATGTTTAAAGTTTTTAATGTAAGTGTTTATGCAAAATAGGAACTCTTGTATCTTGATATAAGCTGGCAACCCTGGTTTCAAGAACAACTGTCCTTATTCAAAGTCACCTTGTATACTTGAATGTTGACAACATTCCGTATCCAAACTGATCTTCTAGACACTGACGGATAACTGAAAGAAGAAATCCTACAGATGGAGGCATGTTCATAGAATGCATCAATAATTGACATGTTTTCTCATGGAAGCCCCGGGGAGCTGAGATTGTCAAAATTGTCAATCGTACAAGTGCATGAATGATGATATGAAACATTTATACTTTAAATGAGTGGAAAGGAAAGCTCGAAGAAGAGGAAGAGAAGGAGTGCAATCCAGAAGTGTCAGAGTGGGTGTATGCGTTGATGAGGATCATGTGAGACAAAGTGTTGTAATATTTTCTTTTATGTAATTTGTGAAGTTTTTTGTAATGTAGGCATTAACGGGGGGTGTTAGAGATAATGACTAATTAATGCCACTACTAAAGTTTAGGGATTGGATTTGGTTAGCTGGAGGATGTTGAGAGATTCTCTCAACCTCTCCCTCCAAGAGTGGAATAAGTTGGATCTCACAACACTTATTTAAGTGTGATATATCTCTGTTCATTGTGTGGAATATACAATATTATTTTTGTTTGTATTTCATGTCTCTCCACTCTCATGAATTCTATTTTATAATCTTCTCTTCACTTACTCCAATTTGATCCTCTTTTCGACTTGATTTAATGGAATCCTTACTTGTGAGGACACTTAGTTACTTGATAAATACAAGGCTGGTTGTGAGCTAAGAATATGAACAAAGTTAAAAACAAAAGTTATTTGAATTTGGTGTACTAATTGGATTTTAATATTTTCAATGCATTCAAGGCAAAATGTGAAGTTGGACAATATGGGATTTTCCATAATATTTCTTAGACTAAGACATCTTTCTCAACCAATGTGCATACTTCCAAACTCTGTTGAAAATGTAAATCTCTAATACGTTTGAGCCCACCCATTTACAACCCACCCATTTACATTAGATTGTACACTCAATTCTTGGATTATTGTAATCTTCAAAGTTTAATTTAACATGAATGGCATTGAATATTTTCCTTCCTATATTCAACATACAAATTTATTAATGAATTCATATTAAAAAAATTCTTAGTTTCCAATGGCGAATGAACTGCAATTAAGTTTCCACAAATAATTCTTTGCTACTAGCACACCTATTCATAGAGCCACATTTTTAGATGAATACACCAATTCATGGTTTATTACAAAAATGCCAATTTTGGCTAAAGGAGGAAGTGCAATGGAAAGACAAATTGTGCACAATAGAATTATAATATTGATATGTAGCACTCATAAAAAAAAAATGGATCAGAAATAACGATGAAGGGAAAACAAATCATTTATTGATAATTTTTTAGTATTGGAATTTTTTTCTTTAAAGAAAATGAAATGGAATCATGCTAAGCAAATAATCCAAAAGTTGATAAAAATTGACTAAGGGTGAATTCCCAATCAAAGGGGGATTGTGAATATGCCTAGTGCTCAAGGATAAGTTACATATGGCTTATACACATACATCAAACACATGGCTCGACATATCACCAAGAACATGAGAAGATAGTTTGTCGAGAAATTTCATCTTCGCTAAGTTGGGGAAGTTGAGAGGAGTTAGGAAAGGTTACAAATTATACTAAGAGCTGGGTCTCCAATTAAATGGATTTCTTATAAAGAAAAAGGTAAGGAAGACCAATGATGAGACAAAGAATTGTTGAACTCTTTATCTTGACTTTAATTTATCAATCTAGGGACATGTTTTTTTAATGAGGAATTGTGCACTATATGTTCAACTATAGTACTAGTACAATCTAATTTATTGACTTTGTTAGCAACATTTCTGGTAAGGGGAGTAAAATGTGAAGGAATGGGTTAAAAACCCACTTGTCCTAAGTTCGAGATGCAAATGCATCTGTGTTTAAATAGAAATCAAATCTGGATGGCAGGGATTAGAGCGCCCAGATCAACGACACACATTGGATTCCGGAGCCCCCCCGCCTTTCTACCTTTAAGCGGAAGGGGGGGGTCCAGAAATTGGGGCGCACCTCTTCAACGACTGTGATTAGAGAGCCTAGATCAATGGCGCACAAG
>SNQJ01S0005482.1:157817-176462 GCA_010110895.2 Picea sitchensis | reverse complement strand
CTCCTTTGAGACCGTCGCTTTATTTTGTTACTTTTATTTTTCGGCCTGTATTTTCAGCAGCGGGATGTTTTGAGCATGACTCCATAGCCCAACAGCAAGGCACTGAAGCTGCGGAATGAGTTCTTAGAGCATCACAGGGATGAATCTATCCCCCATGGAGCCTAATGTTAGCGACATTTCTGGTAAGGGGGGTAAAATGCGAAGGAATGAGTTAAAAACCCACTTGTCCTAAGTTCGGGATGCAAATGCGTCTATGTTTAAATAGAAATCAGATTTGGACGGCAGGGATTAGAGCGCCCAGATCAACGACACACATTGGATTCTGGAGCCCCCCCGCCTTTCTACCTTTAAACAGAACGGGGGGGTTCGGAATCGGGGGCGCACCTCTTCAACGACTGTGATTAGAGCGCCCAGATCAACGATGCGCAAGGTGATTCCGGACCCCTCCCGCCTTTCTACCTTTAAGTGGAGGGGGGGGGGGTCCAGAATCCGGGACAAATCTCTCGGAAGGCTGTGATTAGAGCGCCTGGATCAACGACGCACATTGTATTCCAGAGCCTTCTGTCTTTCTGTGTTTAACCAACATGGGCCCCTTTCCTGTCGTGTCATCTTTTGTACCATCCTTCCCCTTGCCATCTGTTCTTCTCCTGGCCATGCAATGAGGATCGCTCCCTTTAGCCCTTCCTCATCACCCGACATCTGTCCACCTTCCCTCTTCTGGTCCATGTGGTCCCTCCCCCCATATCATCATCCACTCACCTTCTGAGCCTCCTTGTCCCCTACCATGTGTCCTGCTCCCTTCCATGTCGGCCTTTCTCTACCGCACCCATCCTTAGACCCTCTTATCTTCTACCACCTCATCACCTCTCATCTCACCCTCACAGTGTTGATGCCATCACCTCCCTTTCCCCTTTCAAGTCAAGCGTGCCAGTTCCTCGACGCCTTATCCATCAGACCGTCCAACTGTTCCAGGTGGCAGCGCAAGGGGTCTTCCGCGTCCCAGAGGGAAGAGTTGACTGAGGCCATTCCCAATCCCAAGGAAGCAGTTATTATTGTTCTGAAGGTGGTTGAACGTCATCTTCTTCCATGAATAGAAGGCCAGGAAAGGACCAAGCGTACAAGCAGACTGATAGTCCTTCCTGATGGAGATTGTGTCTGTCAAACCACTACAGGACAGTCAGGAGTCCCATTGCGTCTATCATAAGTACACGATCATGCAGAGTCTGCATGCGCAGACTATCAAAAGACAAGCAGACGCAAAGATTTTTAATGCAACGTCTCGATTTTGTTGTTGTTGTTGTTGTTTTGAGTATATGTAGGCGTTTTCGCCATTTTTATATCTATCGATGGTAGAGCAGAGCTCCCTACTGTAAAGTTTTAACAGATATTCTAGTTTGCTAGTTATGCATTTGTATATGAGATATCTTGTTTTATGACAGACAATTTTTCTTACTCCATCTAATTTTCGTCTCATGCTAAGAGAGTTCATGATTGACTGATTCACGCAAATTTTTGTAGTTATTTTATGATAAAAAAATTATTGTTGCATTATTGCATTCTATGGCTTTGCGTTTGAATGTAAGATGATATTGTGTTTGAACGTCTTCTTCCACAGCCTGTTACAGACCCGATGTTAATAACAAACCTTTGCTTTCCTCTTATATAAGTCTTCTGCCTGTTCACCCTTTACTACAACTCACTGTCTGAAGTTTATATAAGACCTCACTCACCTATGAATGCCTGACCTAGTTTTGGAGTTGGAATTATATTGTGTTGAGTTGGCTTCCATTCGGTCATCCCATCTATAAACTATTGTGACATAAAACTGATGGGCATCGGGGTCTGCTCCTGCTAGCAATCCAGGAGTGACTTTTGTCGCCAACAAACTTTATGAAGAATGTGTAACCTAAGGATATCTCGAATGTTTTTGTCCCTTTTCATTAAGTAGTTTTTCTCACAACCTTGAGTCTCCTTTCTTAGGAGAAGAAGGAAAGGTTATATATTAACTTATTTGGTTTCTACAAATTCAACTTAAATATTTATATTGGATAAGGTCATGTGTAATATGATTAACAACATATTCATCATGTCCCTTATGTGTAATATGATTAACAACATATTCATTATCATGTCCCTTAAGTTAACTATAGGAGTCTATCAAGAATGCCTATATACACTATTTAGAACTATTAACGAGGTGATACTAACACTATGGATGCTCAATTTACTCTAACATAAAGAATATTCTTAATCCTAGCCTCTTATCTCCTATGACTTCACCGTAAGGGTAGGTGATTGACACTCCTTATATCCCAACTCGAGAGCATCAGGATTAGGAGATGATGAGAATGGTTTCCACTATTCTATGGAGACAACATGCATAATACTACTTGATCTACCAAGAATATACATAATACTACTTGATCTACCAAGAATGTAAGCAAATGATCATTTCAAATTTGATGAGATAAAATAAGATAATGAGCATAAATTAAAGGGGTTGCAACATGATAGTTAGAAAATGAAATTGCATAATTAAAATGAATGAAAATGAAAGGACGTGAATAAAATGAGAATGTTGTAATAATATAATTAAATTGAATGAAAATGAAATGGCATGAATCAAACAAACTTGATGTAATAACTTGCATTAAATTTCTACAGGAAACTATGAGATAATTGCAAAAATAAAATATAACATCCTGACATTGCTAGAGAAAACTATGAGCTACTACAAAAGTAAAACATAATATAAAATAGGGTTCCTTGTATAGGCCTAACAGGGCCCTATTAAATGTCTCTAAAAGGACCCTTATTAAAACCATTAAGTTCTGAAGTGCTGAAACACAACTTCCTCATTTAAAAATTACTTTATAACAATAGAACGTTCCTTAACAATTTGAATGCACCATCTTCTATGAAAGTACTTATTCCCAAAAGATGATTAGCTAGCACTTATTTATATTAAAAATTACAAATCAACCTTTCAATAAATCCTTTATTAAAGGAAACTTGTCTCTAGGATCCCTAGAATTAGAGATCCTTGTTTTAAGGACCAAATTTCCCTTCTTAATTTGAATTTCTTCAATCCAAAAATTTAGTTAGGATCTTGTTGGTTGAGTGACTCGATTAATTCAATGGTAGGCTCCTTTGGAGATTAGAGAGTGGGCATGATCCCTCTTTTATATCATGTGCAAGTTGATTAAGATCACCTTTAGGATTTGACCTATTTGAGTAAATGATTAGAACAACCTCAAGAATGCATGAGATCGTAAAAATCAAATTTTAAAACAAATCATATCACATCACTGAAATCTCAATCATTCATAATAGTTAATGCACCTAACCTAATATGTTCATATTCAACAATTATTTTTATAAGTATCACAAGTTTTAGTCCACAAAAGGGCCATATCATATACAATATGGGCTTCAAAGTTCCATCATTTGTTGGTCCATCATCACCCCCCAACTTGGATGTTTTTCACATCTTTGAGCAATTAAAAATTCCTTTTGTCCATCCTATGTTTTTTCTTTGCATTTTCTATCGTCTCATTCTTTGTTTCCCTTACAAGCCTACTCGATATCATAAGCCACAAGTTGAGTAATCACATATCTACCATGGTACACTTCATTCTACTATGTTTCTTTCCAATGTTCCTTCTCCTTCTCCTCATATAGCTCTCCTGTAGGTGTGGGGTGTAGTAGGAGAGAAGGATTGGATATTATACCAATCAATTCAAGATTTATCTTCATCAAATACTCCTTACACAATTGATCCCTAAATAGGGAAACCTATCAATTTTGAAGAGAGTGAGGCTCTATCCTATAAAACACCCAATTTGGCTTGGTAGGATTGGATTGCACCTTCAGTTGAAATTATGGTTGTATCCTCAAAATGGGAAATTGCCTCTCTCTATTTCTCCTATAGGATGGGAATTATTTTCATTTTTTATGTGAGAGCTATGCAGTTGTTGACGAGTTTCTCTAGGATTGTGGAATTATCTCTAACCCATGGATGGTTTATCATTTCTTCTTCCTTGCACTTATGAAAATCAATAGCCCTTATTTCTTCATGTTGGATCCATGAGCACAAAGCGATCAACCTGTGCTAGATATAGGTTTGGTGACCATTTACAAAGATGGGGAATCACAAAGTTGTCCACATAAAATTCACTTAGTTGAATCCTCTATTTCTCATTCCCGTATTATTGACTTGTCTCTAAAAACTCTCTTGGGGTATCCATTATGTAAGGAAGCTACCAAGCCAATCTATTTATCTATAATTTTTTCCATTACTCTTTAAGAGCATGCATACTTTAGCTAAGGATATGTAGCTAAAAATTTATCTTGATAGCTCTACCATTTTGGCTATGGATGCCTCCAATATCCCAACATTCCCATTCTTGTTGGCCAACTCGTCCTTGTTTTTGGCTAACTCAACCTTCAAAGTTTTGTCTTCAGTGTCTAATTTTTTTCTACTATCCATACGATGCATTTTCATAATACAAAACTTTTCTTATAAGTTGAGAAGCTATTAATAAAGGTTAAATGGGTTACCATTTCCACCAAAATTCTCTAATTTGGCCTTAGTTGTTTCCATGCTTTTCCACTTAAGGGATTCACCCTTGAATTTTTCCAATTCATTCATGATGTTGTGTGCTACTATTTTATGCCTCTTTCAATATTATTGTCTATTTTCCTCCTAGAGCTCAATTAGATTCTTAATAGGGCTAGGTTCTCTTTGGATTTTACAAGTGTGGTGGAGAGAGGAATAACGCTTTAACTACCATTGATCTTCTGTTAGCCCTTCTTATAGAGATTTTCTTCCTTCTTTCTATAGAATGACTCTTATTTTCAAGGGATTGTTTTAAGCAGTCCCAATTTTATTAGTCTTGTCCCAATTGTACCCTTGTATGTCCTTTCCTTCTCCTCAGGTTTCAAACTTTATAACATCCATTTTAGGGGTGTTCTTTTTGATTGAAAATTGTAGGGATATAGAATCCTCCCTATTCACGATGATAAAGTATTCCCAAGAAATCCTTGTTGGTTTTTCTTATCATTGACAATGGATAAAAATACTTAATGTTTCAATATTTTAGACTAACCTTTATTTGGATTGGATCATTATATTATTTTTCATTTATCTCGATCTTTGTGCGTAAGAAAATACGAGGAAACAAATTGCAGAGCCATTTTAGGAGTTTGTCCAAATTTGGAAATTTGAGTCCAAAACTTCATTTGAAATCTTCTCGAATCATTTTTAGGCATGAAACGACAATTACCTACTCCCAAAAATGGATATGTTACTTCAAGAAGTCACTGGTTCTACATTGATGTCTATGTTAGATGGATTTTTTGGATTTGAAACGTCTCAAACAAGTCTTTAAACGATGCATAATGTATGGTATATCTCTCAATCAAAATAAGTGTTTGTTTGAAGTATCAGAGGGGAAACTGTTAGGCCACATTGTAAGAAAAGAAAGTGTTTATATTTACCTATAAAGGATTAAGGACATGAGTTACTTAAGCCCCCCTACATCTAAAAAAGGATTACAATCTTTATTTGGAAAGAAAAAATTTGTGTGACAATTTGTTTCTAATTATGGAACAATTGTGAAGCCAATTAACAAGTTATTGAAGAAGGAACAAAAATTTGAGTAGACTCCAAAAACGCAAAAGGATTTTGCAAATATAAAACTTGAAATCACTACTTCTCATGTTGACGCAGGAGCATCGCCAACATCAAGTGAGCCAGCGCGGAAGCAAAGGACAACTGGACAAGCGACAACACAAATTTTGAAATTGCCTTGAAGTTGTTGCACAAATCTTAAATGAGCCATTAAGAAGTAGCGCACTTGAAAAATGTAAATGGACCTTGAGCAATTTGCTCTCGTCCTTAGTAGGTAGAAGGCATTTAAAGTAGTTAATGAAAGTAGATAGAATTTAATTCTAGATTAGACAGTTTTAGAGCGCAAGAGGGAAACGGGATATAGACACCGTCATTGTGTATTGTAACATAGATGGAAGAGCATAGAAGTAGCATTGCTGGAGAGAGTAAGAGCATGCAGAGAGATGTGTAAGAAAACCCATGTACAAACATTTGGATTAATAGAAAGAGGTTGATTCAAATTCATGGTTTCGTGTTTATTCTCTGTGTATTGATGTTGAATGCTATGCTCATGAATGTTTGCTTCATGTTATACATTTCCTTTATGTGCTATGTATATGAGTTCATGTTTGAGTTTGAAGTCTTAAAGGAAGTAGGAATGGTTTCAATTGTTTCTCTATCTGAATGAGGGTTCCTGCAAGGAGTGCAGTTGAAGTGTCCGCAAGGAGTGCGTTGACAAAGGGTTCATATAGGGTTTCTTTTGTTCTCATCTCTGCAGAAGTGCAGATAGACACAGGAGCCATGCAAGGAGTGCACAGGCCAAGCTAAGTCTCAGAGTTGTGAATCTGAGAAAAGCATTGAGAGACTGCTGCTACAGGTGTGCGCAGAGTCAAAAGATTTCAACACTTAGGAAGTGCTTGAAATTTTTCTGCAAGGAGTGCATGCAGGGATCTTCTAAAAGCTCAGGAAAGATAAGGCCTTCGAAATTGTTGAAGGACAGCATAGGGAAGCTATGAATGGAAGTTTGTAAGAAGCATCGTAAGTTTGCGCCGCAGGTGGATGAGTTCTACGGGGGAACACTTGGCTATTCGCAGAAATCGCCAAGGAGGAGCGGACGGTCGGTATCCTCTGAGGAGGATTCACGACATCCCGTGAGTCATTAGATCTCATAGAGGAACAGGGGAAATACAACAACGTATTCTCTAAAGGTTCTAAGCTTAGGAGGGGCAAGACCGTAGATCCGAGCCACAAGAGCCGTCAGATTTACACATGGATTCCATATCGGGGTTTCGTGGGTGGACGTCCCAGAACCATTGCAACAGGAATCAAAAAATCATGAACCGCGATATCCCGACATCCAAGAAGATTTGTGTGGGGCCACAACAGAGTTAGCGAGTGGACAGGTGGCACACCATTTCGGAGTTTCGTGGCAAGAATTCCCAAAACATTTGCATCAGGATTTTCGATATCGTGAAGTCCGAAATACCGACAGAGGTGACAGGGCGTTAAAAAGTCAAACTCACGAGTATATCAGAGTATTCAGCGAATTAGGATTCGAGAGTCGGAGAACCGAGTTGTTCGACATCGCAAGTGCCGAAAACACGATAGGGAAAATCCTGAAAGTAGATGGGAAAGGTTAGCATTGACTGTTGTCGGGTTTTGGGGATCCAAGAGACCAATGCTCGACCACTGGATTCGCGAAGTCGCAAAATCTGATCTCCCAAGTGTAAGAGGGGATCCAGTGAGAGTTTCTTGTGGGTGTAGATTTCCCGATAGGGAAATAGAAGAGCCATTTAGAGTTTTTCGGGCCGTGTAAAGGGAAGATCCTGTGTTGACGTGGACCTTCCAACCTGCGGGCTGAGGGAGGGCGTCGACGTCACATGTTCTTGTCAATCTAGATTTCAAAAAAGATTTAATATTGTATTCATTTTCTTCAAAAGAGACTATTGCTTACATACTTACACAAAGAAAATCAAAAGGAGAAGAGCTTCAAATTTCCTTTATGAGTAAAACATTACATGATTATGAACTAAGATATTCTACCATAGAAAAAAAAAAAATCTTTGGTAAATATAGTGTCTCAGTATAGAACTTACATTTTATCATCTCATGCCATAGCTTATGTGTCGCATCCTTTAGTTAAATTTTTTCTTAACCAATAGTTTAAGGAAGAGACATGGGAGAATTGGCTTGCTAAACTTCAAGAATATGATACATAGATCAAATCCCTCAAAGTGTCAAGGGAAAAGGAATGGGTAAGTTAATGGACAGTATTGAAGCTACAAACATTGCTCATATGGATGATATACCCACACAATATTTTTCTATCTCAAGATCTGAATGGTAAAAAGATATCATTTTTTATCTCAAATCTAGACAATTTCCTATTGAAATTGTTGAAAACCGATCTCAAACACTTAGTAAATAATATATTTCAAACTCCTATAGTTATTCACAAATAAATCAAAGGAACCACATGCAATTTATTGGAACTATGAGAAAAAATACAAGTGACTAAGCAATCTGAAAATATAGAAGTGGAAATAACAAGAACAATAGACAAAATCACCACATTTGACACAAGAAATTTATGGGCAATGCTAAGAGATATTCTTCTTACTTATCTCTTAGTAAAATTATGAGTTTACAACAACAACAAAATCAATATTAAATTCACAACAACTTATCTCTCTAAATCTACACAAAACACCCTGATTTTGATGCCCAAACTTGTTGGCTCGCCTCGATTTTTGTGCAACTATAAGGTCACGTACAAAAGAAATACAACAATACATCCCTTGAAATTTATGTCTATATATAAAAGTATGGTACAATCCTCAACTATATAAATTCCACCCATCAGAACACCTTGAAGATCATTCCAAACAATAATAGAAATGGTTACCTTGATTTTCATTCCTTAACTGAGTTGTACGATCCACCTTCAATTTTTGTATGGTACATATTTGTATTAAATGTTGAATCACTTCTTGGGATGCATTCCTATCCCCTCCTTGGGATGTGTGCCTATCTCGTCCTTAGGATGCATGCCAATCCCCTCTTGCCTCTACTCTCTTTCCTCTAGATCAAATTCTCTTGGTTTCTCTTGAAATATGAGTGCCTCTTCACATTCCTCTCTAAGTTCTCCTCAAAGTGATCCCCCTCCTCTCTCTCAAGCTCCGTTTATGCATCTTTAATGTGTAACTACCCAAACCCTTGGTCTTCCAAAGAGATGAACGATCAAGATTAAAGCATGGCCTCTTGAGATGAATGGTCATGACTTAATTGTAAGTTGAGTTCGCTTAAATCACTCAAGTGACCCAAAAGTCATAAAGCCACTTTTACCCATTAAATAATAAAAGGTTCAAGTTGAATTTATAAAATCACTTTATAAAGTCACTTTATAAGGTTCTACATATTGACCGTCGACAATGAATAAGTACATCTAAGCTACCAAAATCTAACACTCCCTCTTAACGAGGGAGGTACTTTTGGAGCCTCCACCTTGATCTGTCTCCAACCCAATCATGTTCTCTACTACTATAGTTTCTCCCACTACACTGGAAACTTTTTCTCCCTTTGAACTCAAAGAATCTCTAGCTACCTTCACTTAACTCTTCTCAGGGTCCTTGTCCTCCTCCTCCATCAGTTTCATCTAAAACCTCATGAGCCTGCTGAGATGAGCCTCCTTCTCTCTCATTAACATTGCTCCAAGATCTAGACTCCCTTTAGAACTCAACTCCAAACTCCCTATGGATCCAATCTCAAGCCATCCTAACAACCTATACAACCTCTCATCACCCTTGTCCTCCAGAGATGAAACTGAGGGTAGATTTACCTTTAGCTTTGGGATATGCAACACCTCTGCCACTTTTAGAGAACCTCCACTGGAAATCCATGGTTCCAACCCCCTTCACTACATCCATGGTATCGACCCCACTATCCAAATGTATGTATGATTATATCTCTCACACACTAAGGAATATTGACCTCATTCCCTTCATATGGATAGATCAATGAGGTGGCCCAATCAGTGGACTTCTTCCCCTTACTCTTTCTTGCAAGAGAAATATTTGGTTCCTCTCTTCTACAGAATAGACCATAGCCCAAGATATATACTTTGATCTTGTTGGCTTCTATTTTCACTTGCTGACTGCTACTGGAAACCTTGTTTTGGAAATCCTCATGACAAGAATCTTTTACCCTTCCCTTCTTCGAGGAAAAACCCCTTTGAAAATCACTACAAATCAAGTGGCAAATATATTTTCTGTTGAACCTCACAACACCATCTCTAATACCATGTTGAAAATTGATCTCAAAAATTTAGTCAATAATAGATTTCAACCTCCTATAGTTATTCACCAATAAAGAAATGGAACCACATGCAATTTACTGGAACTACGGCTATAAATACAAGTGAATAAGCCATCTGAAAAATATAGCAACGAAAATTACAAGAATAATAAACAAAATTACTACATTTGATGCAAAGAATTTTTGGGCAATGTCCCTCGAAAATCCCACAAGGGGAAAACCAGTCTAGGAGATATTATTTTTATTGAGCTCTTAGGAAAATTTTGAGTTTACAGCTACAGTAAAATCAACATTAAATTCACAACAAATTATCTCTCTAAATTTGCACAAAATGGCTCGATTTCCATGCCCAAATTTGCTACCTTGATTTATGTGCAGTTATATGGTCATGTACAACAGAAGTAGAGTAGAACCACCATGGAAATAGAGTAGAAGAACCCTCAAAATTTGTGCCCATATATGATGGTACATTCCTCAGTTGTATGGATTCCACCAAACATAACACCTTGAAAATTGTGCCAAACAATAATATAAATGGATATCTCGATTTTCATGCCTTAACAATTGCTTTATGGTACAAGGATGCATTAAAGGCTAGAACATTGATACAAGTTCTAAAAAGGATCATTGCATCAAATCAAATAAATTGGCACATAAAACTAACAAATGCACTTTTGGCAAGATAATTAAATCCAAATGGAAGGGGCAAGATAATTACCTCAAAAGGAAAGTACTCCACAATCACCTTATAAATTTCTATATGGAAAATAAGCTAGATTTCCCATATATCTGAAACTAAATGCATTGGATGTTGTTATACAAAATGAAGACATAGAAGAAGTCTCATCTCTTTAAGAATGATGTTATCAGTTGATGGAATTGAGAGAATAGAGGAAAAAAACAGTGGAAAACATGACTAATAGACAACAAATAATCAAGAAGTATTCTCATCATAGAAACTAAATGCATTGGATGTTGTTATAAAAAATGAAGACATAGAATAAGTCTCATCTCTTTAAGAATGATGTTATCAATTGATGGAATTGAGAAAATAGAGGAAAAAAACAGTGGAAATATGACTAATATACAACAAATAATCAAGAAGTATCCTCATCATAGCACCATTGCCAAAACAAATTCAAAAGTATCCATGGGTATTACTTAGGAACAAATCTAAAGAGAAGCCATATTTTCATTCCAATTTTGAAGCTTTATCTATCTCGTCGTCTCAAATTGAAGGAGTCTTTGGACACAATTATTACTTGTTAAAAGATACAAAGGGGAAATTTCGGACAATGTTAATAAATGAGAAGTTCCTCAAGAATTTCTTTATTTGATTCTTAGTTCTCACCATTTTTTACATAATCTTTTCTTCTTTTTCTTTCTCGTGAAAACTCTATATATTCTTTTTATTTCTTTTCAAAAATTTATATATTCTTATAATATATCCCAATTCCTCTTTCCTTTTTCTTTCCTTCATAAAATACCTTATCTTGAATCCATAACCCAATATAAGGTTCTTTGGATTATCAACAACCCACACACAAATCCATAACCCAATATAAGGTTCTTTGGATTATCAACAACCCACACACAAGGGGTTATGTCCCACACTTCAAACCAATTGTTAACTCATTTTATGCCTCACCCTTCCATCCCAAACCTTGTATTAAATATTTTCTCAATCCAGTGTTCTTATCATTTTCTCAATCCATCATTCTCCAAATCCTCTATACTTCTCCATTTCATTGATTTGTGTGGGATTCGGTACCTTATATAGAGATTCTTTTCATTGTTACCATGTCCTTGCACTGGACCTTCCCCTACAATAGTCAAAGTATGGACCTTCCCCTACAATAGTCAAAGTACGCACAGTGTATATTCCAATACTAGTGTGGAGAACTTACATCATATCTTCTTGTGGACCTCCGCTCTCATAGTTCCGCACTCTTTTGGTTCAGCACAATTGATTTCACGAGCCATGCACTTTGCACAAAAATCAAGAGTCATTTATGGAATGGTTATTAGTTCCAATTCACGAGGTAAAGGGCCATGATTTAGGTTTAATGTGAAGTAAATATCACTCTTTCCAATTAGCCACTTTTCTTTCAAAATGGTTTATATTTATGAACCCTGTATTTCGAAGGTAATTTGTATGTGTAAAAAGGACATATTAGTAAATAAATTCCATGCACTTTCCATTTAATAACTTGAGCTCACTAATTCATAGTTTCACATATATCAAAGTGTATTGAAAAAATAATAAGCAATGCAAATAGAAGTAAGAAAGAGCTTTTTTTTTTTGTACATACAACCAACTCTCTAGCATGGGAAGATAAAATCTTTCAATGGTCTATTTTTTTATTAGTGGTTTTTAAACAAAAATATCCAAAAGAAGTAAAATAATAGACTCTGGACTACAGGGCTCATGATTGTTGGTTGTGTAATCGGATTATTTGACTTCAGAGAGCTAGTATCTTGGTGTGCTCCGAGATTTGATTCGAAAAAAAGTATCTGTTGAGGAAAAGAATCTTGTTGTGTTGACTCGATTTTTTTCATAAGGATGCTCTTCATCACTACTCCTAACAAGAGTTTCAAGCTACCATATACAAATTCTTTCCTTGACTCGGATGGAGATGCTTTCCTTGAGTCCTTGGGTGGTGGGTCAAATTTGTTGAAAGATTTTCTGGTTTCGTCTTCCCATCCAACTTTCGATTATCAACATATGTTTTCTGGAAGAGTTGTATCGAGACTCCTCATGGTTTTTCACATGCTGAAAATTCACCTCTAATATCCCCAGGTCAACTATCTATGTACTCCATTTTTCTTTTTTAAAAGATATCATTTTCGACTCAGTTGAGCTAATTTCAAATAAATATTCCTTTAAATTAGGAAATTACTTAAATACTCAAAGTTTTTTTTTATGACTTCATATTTGTTCTTAGCAATTGATTACAATAATTGTTGATAGGAAATGTAGATACTCATAATGAACCAATTGAGTTATGGTTTCAAGATAAATTTCTCAAAGAATTTAGTTATATATTGACTATAGGAGAAAGAAAAGGAGAATGAGGATTTTCTTAAAGGGAAGTGTATTTGTGTGCAAGAAGAAAATCATACATACATCACTTTGATCACTTTGTACAATTGTGAAGAAAAACCTCTTCTTTTCTTTATATTTGTTTGTGATAAATATTTTATCCAATATAAGGAAGCCAAAGGAACATAGGTGATATGGATATTAACGGTGTGTTGGGTATCCCATTGGATGGAGAGAAGAAACCACCATGCTTAGCCACTCCTATCCTACACAAAAAGAAGTGTCAATACCACCAATTCATTGAACAAGCAAGAAGATGTGACATGAAAGAAGATGTGACATGACTATATGTTCTTAAATGTTGAATATTCATTTATGAATGATGCAATGACATGATAGTTCAAGCTAATGCATAATAAGTCAACAAGTTTTCAAAAAAGAAATTCCTTCAAAGAAAAATATAGATCATTAAAACTTGAAATTCAATAGGATCAACAATACATTTGAATTCATCACAACCAAATAATAAGAGGGTAGTTTGCTGATTCCATGCAAAATGAGAAATTAGCATAAGTATGAAATCATGGTGAAAGCATAAGAATGTACAAGAATATGATTAGATTTTAGTGGAAAATTCACAGAAAATCAAGATTTAAGCTATCTTGTGCACCTCCTCATGCACCCTTGAAACCAAAAAGAATGACAAAATGATAAAACCTTAAATTCAAAGGGACAATTAATATCATAAGCAATCCTAAGAGCCTCAATGGAATGCTACCGAACTTTTCTATTGAGAGAGAAATGATGCATTATAGAGGTCATCCCTAGCTACTTAGACTTGACCTTAAAATGCCTTAATATCATCATCACACTATAATGCTAGCCTCCAATTGTCATTCCTTATCCATGTTAAGGTTTAAGCTATTATTAGAGTTCTTTGCATTTCACTAGATAACAATAACATATGATAAGATCACTGAGAAATAAAAAATCACAAGAGACACATCATTTATCCTAGGAAACCCTCATGAGGGAGAAAACCCGACAAAACTTCCTTATTATAGATAGTCAATACAATGCCAAGAGATAACTCAAACAAATACAGAAAGTCCTCTCCCAATAATGCACCTCTCTCTCTCTCTCTCTCTCTCTCTTCTTCAACTGCAGATTTGAACCTTGTTTCTCAATGAACAAGTGAGTGTGTGTCTAAGTGAGGAGCTAGCCTCCTTATTTATACAATTCTAGTACGTGTGGAAGTGTCTTTTCACTGGTAGGGTTGACTTCTTCTTCTAGGTGATTATAGCCACCATTAATATATATTATGGGGCCGACTTCTTATTCTTCCTATTACACTTATGTTTTGACCAATCCACAAAAGGGGATTTGGTCATTTACAATATCTGACATGATCAATCTGCAATAGGGGATTGATCTAATGAATAATACATCAATAATAATTAGAATACTCTTTACAGTTACATTATTTCAACACTCCCCCTTAACAAGAAGGGTATTCTTTTAAATACATCAGGAGAGAGAGAGGAAAACATCATCAACAACATCAGGTGAATGGGAGGACATCATCATCAACAACATCTTGGAACACTGATTGACATATCTATAAATCATCAAAAGTTTTTCTCATAGGCATCATTGTCATTCTCGATGGAATGAAATCATCATCTGCATCAATATGAATTAGTATAAAACTAATACATCATCATCACCACAACATGAAGCTTGTCACATCATCACACCACGAGGCTGAAACATCATCACAACACAAGGCTGACACACTATGCAACAATTACGCTAGAATCACAACACAACAATTAAGATGGAATCATAGTACTAGACTGACTTTACGTCACAAAAATTAAGCTGGAAGCATAGTACTAGGCTGGTATATCTCAACACAAAAAAATAATCTAGAAGCACAGTACTAGACTGACTTTACATCACAACAATTAAGTTGAAGGCACGGTACTAGGTTGGCATATCTCAACACATCAATTAATTTGGAAGCACAATACTAGACTGGCTTTACATCACAACAATTAAGCTGGAAGCACCGTACTAGGCTGACATATCTCAACACAACAATTACGCTGGAAGCACAGTACTAGGATGGCATATCTCAACACAACAATTAAGCTGGAAGCATAGTACTAGGCTGGCATATCTCAACACAAAAATTAAGATGGAAGCACAATACTAGATTGGCTTTACGCCACAACAATTAAAATGGAAACACAGTACTAGGATGACACATATCAACACAACACTACCCCGCCTTTCGAGGGAGGTCCTTTCGGAATATACCAATCTTATCTCGAAAGTGCTCAAACTTTACACGAGATAGAGGCTTGGTCAATACATCGACAACTTGTTCATCCATGCTAACATATTGGAGCTTTATGGCTCCTCTCTGCACCATGTCATGAATTTAATGCTATCAGATCTCTATGTGCTTCGACTTTTCATGAAATACAAGATTCTGTTTCATCTTTATGAAGCTCTGGTTTTCACATAGGATCGTGGTTGCTTCCATCTATAGGTCGAATAGACCGGTCAACAACTTTCGAAGTGATATATCTTCACAGCTGGCAGAACACACAATAATGTATTCTGCTTTCGTTGTACTGAGAGAAATGTTGTATTTCTTCCTACTCTTCCATGAGATCATGGGTGATCCCAAATTGAAACAACATCGTAAAGTGCTCTTCTTATCAGATACACTTCCATCCCAATCCGAATCAGTGTACCCACTCAATGTGAAATCATGATCTCCATCACTGGTGAGACCACATTCTAATGTACCCTTAAGGCACCTCATCACATGTTTTGCAGCAACTAGGTGAACATGTCTGGTTTCTACCAAAACTGACTCAAGCTGTTCACAACAAAACATATATCTGGTTTGGTCTTTGTTAGGTACATCAACGATCTAATGATTTGCCTATATAGTGTGGCATCAATCAATTTCGATGAGGTGTCCACCAATAGCTTCAGTTTCATTTCCATGGGTGTATTCATGGACTTGCACTCCAACATGTTGAATCTCTTCAGGATTTTGACTCCATACTTCCCTTGGTTAAGGAAGATTCTCTCTAGACTCTGCCATACCTTGACACCTAAGAAATAATGCATTAGGCCAAGGTCTTTCATCTCAAATTATGAAGCGATCTTCTTACATTCGATGATGATATTTTTTTCTCCAGTTAAGAATAAGTCATCCACATATAGCAACAATATCACCGGCTCATTGTTCATAATCATGAAGTAGAGGTTAGAATCAACTTCACTCTTGCTAAATCCCAAGATCGTTAGAAAACTGTCTATCCTGCCATACCAAGATCTAGGAGCTTGTTTCAATCCCTACAGACCCTTCTTCAACTTGTAGACATGAGTCTTCATGTCTTTAACTTAAAATCCTTGAGGTTTCTCTATATACACTTCTTCTTCGATGACACCATTTAGGAAAGTTGTCTTTATGTCCATCTGGTGTAACTTCCACTTCATCTTAGCTGCAATGGATATGATGTTTTTGATAGAAGTGTATCTGGATACATGAGTAGATGCGTCTTCATAGTCAATGCCTTCCTCTTGAGAAAATCCACGAGCGACAAACCTTGCTTTCTATTTCTCAATACTTCCATCAGTAGAATGTTTTATTTTGAAGAGCCTTTTGGAAGATACCACATCCTTGCTCTTCGGCTTGGGAACTATTTCCCATACATCATTCTTTATTATGGATTGATATTCTTTTGTCATGGAATTTGCCCATTCTTTCTTCTGAATGGCTTCTTCAATGTAGGTAGGCTTCTTCTCTAAGAGATCACACATCAAAGTCGTATAATTAGAGAATGGCTTATGTGTCTTCACATGTCTCGTGGTTCCTTCGGGAATACCATACTTCTCTCCATATTGAATAAGCTCTCTAGCCCAAGCAAGATTTCTCTTATGGGAGATCTTCATCTGAGGAGGTTCTTGAAATTTTAATATGTCATGATATTCTAGAATTTCCTCATTAGGGAAAGCTATGACTTCCCTCACTGGTTCTACAACTCTCGGAACCTCCCTCACTAATTCTGCAACTCTGGGAGCTATAGGTTCCTCTTCATATACTTCTTCAAGCTGGCATCTTCTTTATTTCTTGAGTGTTTCATCTTCATCAAAGGTCACATCCCTGTTCATCTCAATGTGATGGTGACCTAGTATATAAATCCTGAAGGCCTTGGAGACCTCACAGTATCCCACAAATATTCCCTTTTTTCCTCAGGGTTCCATCTTGTTTCTCTTCCTTTAGAAATATGTATAAATACTGGGCATCCAAATATTTTTAAATGGCTTACCTCTGGCTTCTTTTCGGTGAACGTCTCTTCTGAGGTCTTGAACCCAAGTGCGCTATGGGACAATCAATTTTGTACATATACTGTTTTCATTGCTGCTTCTTCCCATAAGAACATTGGAAGATATTGATCATGGATCATAGCCTTCACTACTTCCATTATCGTTCTGTTCTTTCTTTCTGCCACACCATTTTGTTGAGGATTGTAGGGAGTGGTGAGCTCCATCTTGATCTCGAAATCTTTGCAGAAGTTCACAAACTCTTTCGAGGTGTATTCTCCTCCATTATCTGACCTGAGTATCTTGATATTTCTTTAAACAATATTCTCTATCAAGGCTTTGAATTCCTTGAATTTACTGAACACTTCATCTTTTGATTTCAAAAAGTACACCTAGGTCTTACAAGAATAATCATCAATAAAATATACATAGTAGACATACCCACTGATGGAGGATGATGGAATTGGGCCACACACATCTAAATGAATGATTTCTAGGACTCCTTTTTCTTTGTTGTCTCTCTTTGAAAAATGGCTCTTGATGTTCTTCCCTTCTGCACATCCATTGCACACGGCTTCATGGTCAACCTTGAGTTCTGGTAGACCTGTGACTGCTTTTCATATGTATGGTAGTGCCTTGTAGTTTATGTGGGATAATATTTTATGCCAAAATTTACATGGATTCTCAATGGCATGGGTCATGGCTGCTTTTGAGTGACCCTTTATCTTATACAATCCACCTTCTTATTTTCCAATGAAGATTGCTTCTTTTCTAGTTTCTCCTTTCACCCATATAAGAACTTATCCATCTATAAAGGAAACTATGAATTTTTTATTTTCTAAAGCTAATATGGAGAGTAGGTTCTTTGATAAACCTGGTAGATAGAGTACATCCTTCATCTTCATTGAGTTCCCTTAGTTAAGCTTGTAGTTTGATTCTCCCACTCCTTTGATAGGGTATTGGTAATCATCTCCAAGTGCCACTTTCTGAGAAAACTTCTTTTCTGAAATGCAAGAGAGAATATCTCTTTGACCTGTCATGTGCTTGGAGGCACCACTATCAATGAGCCAAGTTTCCTCTCCTAAGAGGGACAAAATTAAAACATATTCTTTAATTTGTTCTCTTAGCATCTTTGCGGGTGGCTCTTCATATTCAACTGCATGGGCATGGTGCCTCTTATTTTTTCTCTTGTATTCTTCTCGTCTAGCTGGACAATATCTCACAATATGTCTCATCTTGTCACAATGGTAGCATTGGACATATGAGTAATCTCTTTCCTTTCGTTGTCCTTTCTTCTCGAATCTCTTTGGTTGAGATTTATTTTGGG
>SNQJ01S0005482.1:139465-157349 GCA_010110895.2 Picea sitchensis | reverse complement strand
AGTTAGCTACTCTTGATTCTTCTTGAATGCATTCTTCCCATAGACCGTCAAATTTTAGTTTCTCTTTTCTTGCACAAATGGTTTGGATGAATGCATCCCAAGGTCTTGAGAGACCATTAAGGGTCATCATTATGAGTTCATCTTCATCTATGGTATCTCAAATTCCTTATAACTGTTATTTGAATTCTAATATTCTGGAGAAGTATTCTTGGATTGATTCTCCTCTCTGCATCCTTGTATTCTTGAACTGAGTTCTTAGATTCATCTTCTGGTTTATGTTCTTTCCTTCATATAGTCTGTTTAGGACATCAACAATTTCTTTTGGAATCTTCTTTGATGACACATAAGGAATCAAGTGATCTTTGATTGAACTTGCCATGATTCTTTTGGCCATGATTGTGTCCTTTTGGTGCTTTTCTTTGTCTGTAGAATCGTCAGGCTCCAACACTTCTTCTTTGACTAATCTTGCTAGGTCATTCTCTTTAAGAATGAGACCAATCCTATACTTCCAGGCACAAATTTTTTCCACACCTTCCAGCTTGTCAACAAGCTTAGTGCTTGCAGACATCTTTTACAGGGAGGTGCGCTTGGATCAAGGGAGTAGCCTAGTGTGTTTGGATCTCAAAAAATCCAACTTTTACCCCTCCAAACATGATCTGCGGATTTCTGGACAGGTGCTTCTGGTTTTTTGGTACCTCTGGTACTCTAGTACTTTTGGTACTTATGGTACTATGGTTTTCTCGTACGTCTTGTACTTTTTGAAACTAGGGTTTCACTTTTCAAGAGATCTAGCCACTGAAAAGTTGCACTGAGGATTCCAAAGTGATCCTTGAGGAAGGACACACTTTTCTAGATGGTTTTAGGGTTGAAATACTTCATCAATAAAAATCCTTAATTTGCATGTATGGAAATAGTGACATTTTTCACTTTCTCTTGTGAAAGATGCTCTCTTCAGCTTAGCTCCGATACCATGTTAAGGTTTAAGATATTATTAGAGTTTTTTTCATTTCACTACATAACAATATGATAAGACATGATCACTAAGAAATACACAATCACAAGAGACACATCATTTATCCTTGGAAACCCTCATGAGGGAGAAAACCCAACAAAACTTCCTTATTATAGATAGCCAATACAATGCCAAGAGATAACTCAAACAAATACAGAAAGTCCTCTCCCAAGAATGTGCCTCTCTCTCTCTCTTCTTCAACTGTAGCTCTGAAACTTGCTTCTCAATGAACAAGTGAGTGTGAGTCTAAGTGAGGCGCTAGCCTCCTTATTTATACAATTCTGGCATGTGTGAAAGTGTCTTCTCACTCGCAGGGTCGACTTCTTCTTGGGTGGTTATAACCACCTTGAATATATATTCTAGGGACGACTTCATTTTTTGGCTATTACACTTATGTTTTGACAATTCCACAAAAGGAGATTTGATCATTTACAATACCCAACATGATCAATGTGCAATAGGGAATTGATATAATGAATAATACATCAATAATAATTAAAATACTCTTTGCAGTTACATTATTTCAACAAGCCATACCATGTATTGTATTAGTATATTCTTGTTTTCATTCAACTATGGCAAAGCCATACCATGTATTAATATCATCCTATTTTGTGGCCATGTATTGATATCTTCGTGTGGAAACTTTTCAATTTAGTTTGAGAAAACTTGCACCTTCATGAACACCACTTTAAACCAATGTACAAAATAAAGCAGGAGGTGGGAGTAGTTTATTTTAGTCATAAATCTAGATGAATAAGAACTGCACTTTTGCATGGATAGCAAATATACCCAATGTGTGCATGGATCACAAATAGTTAGGATAAGGTTTGTGATGAGAATTAAAAAATCATAGTTTTACATTGATGATAAATATCACGAAAAAGACATGATGTGATGCATGGATGGCAAGTAAATAGGATAAAGTTTGTGATGAGAATTAAAATCAAAGATGGCTGGCTAATGTGGCACTACTTTGGCCACACAAAATGGGCATTTATTTGCAGTAAGGTGGTCTTTGTGTCGCCTATCTAGGGTTGGTAGGAGAGATAAACTGTTCTAGGCCTTGGTCACTCGTTATCTTCAGTAGACTGGAAGTAAACACGTACAATAAAGTAATATCAACCACAACCAACACCTGAGAATAAAACTTTCTGGAAACTCGAGCTAAAGCCAAAGAGGAAAATGCTTATATCTTGGCCAAGTGATAGAAGTCATTTACTTAAAAAGACGATGATGATGTAGTTTTCTTATAAATTGATGCCTAATGGTTTTAACTTCTAAACATGTTTGCTTGCATATCTATTCAACGTTTGAATTTGAAACAAATAATCTCCTTGCTACGACTTTTTATCTGAATATTTCCCCCAGTATATGCTCTTATAACGACCATAGAAGGTCCGATTTTATCTGCATCAAAGGTTTTTTCCTTTTGTTGTGTAAGATCCCTATTGATTTACAACTATTTATTTAAGTACATTTTTTCCTCCAAGATTATCCAGATACAAGAAACTATGCAGTAAAACAAGAAACAGAGTAGACAGAATTAGGAATGAGACTAAAGCTATAAAGGGAAAATAAAGGGAAAAGAAGAAAAGAATAAATTGAATCAAGAAACAAGGAACGGATCATAACGGCTAGTACAACTGGCAGTATACAGCCACATATTGTTGAGAAAACTTGAGATTACACTTATAACTAACACTCCCTCTTAAACCCAATAGTTACAAACATCGTCACTAATAATGCCCAAGTGTTGTCTCTGAAAAATGAAAACGATTTTTCCTAATGGATTTGTAAAATTGTCTCAAAGATAATCTCTTGAGACACAAAATTGAAGTGTGATTTCACCATTATTGACTAGCTCACATATGAAGTGAAAGTGAGTGTCAATGTGCTTGCTTTTCTTATGAAAAACATAGGTTTTGGATAAGGCAATTGCAGAAGTATTTTCACAGAAGATAGGGGTTGGCTCATTTTATGTATGTGACATGTCATTCAATAGTCTTCGTAGCCACACATCTTGACAAGAAGCTAAGGTAGCAACGACATACTCTACCTCTGCAGAAGATATTGAAACAATGGGTTTCTTCTTTGATGCCCAAGAAATTAGATTCGTGCTTAGGTGAAAAGCATACCGTGAGGTACTTTTCCGGTCATCTAGGCTACCTGCAAACTGTTAGTGAAACTAGAAATATGATTATCTTCAGATTGAGAGTACCATAAACAAAAATTAAGAGTGCCAACAACATATCTCATAATCCTTTTCGCCATCTTCCAGTGAGAATCTTTGAGAGATTCCATGAACATGGAAACAAATATGACTGCATAAATAATATCTGGTCTACTAGTTGTAAGATACAACAGGCTGCCTTCTAAGCTTTTATACAAGGTAGAATCCACTGTGGGGCCTTCATCTTGCTTACTCAATTTTGTGCCTAGGGTTATGGGGGTTTCAGTTGGATTGCAGTCCTCCACTTGAAGAAGGATTCCATGAATTTTTTAAGATCTTCATCTTGAATCTTGTTCTTTAAATCTACTTCCTCACGATGTATCCAACTCTCCTTTAGCGGACTACAGACTTCTCTCCTGTGAAGTGTCTTACCTCCCATGCTCTAATACCATGACAAAACAAGAAACTATGCAGGAAAACAAGAAAGAGAGTAGATAAAACTAGGAACAAGAATATGCAGAGCACACTATTGTATTAGCTGATAGTCTAGAGCTATAAAGGAAAAAGAAGAAACTGAATCAAGAAACAAGGAACGGATCCTAATGGTCACTAGCAATCAGTTGAGATTATAGTTATAAGTAACACTGTGAACCCTTTCTAAGTATGTAACTCATATTGGGGCCTGAAGAAATATATGTTGGCTTTGATTTGACAATGTAATAGAGATCCTTTTGGGTAGAGATTTTGTTTGTGCCAGCAGTTTTATCTTCTTCCAGAAAAGGTCTTGGAAATATATGGTAGGTGAAGCAAGCTGTTATTGCAACCTCTTCATTTCAAAGAATGGTTCTTTCTCACCTAAAAATTTCAGTCTTCTTCCCCCACAAAAAATATGGTGCTCTATTATACAAGTATATAGGAAGAATAATCACAGCGGTGGATATTTGCATGCAAACTCTCATCATTACATAACACAAAAACTAGAGCTGTTAGGATCTTTGATAAACACCATTTGGGATGATACTTAGAGAAGATGTGAAAAGTATTCTCAAGAAATGGTTATATAGAAAAAATTATTCAACTAGATTGTCCAAGATGATAGTAAGGAACATCACTGAAAAAGACAAGAATAAAGAGAAAGGATTAACATCACTTTTCCTTAGATAAAAGGAAAAACAAATAAATTAACCGAGATCTTGACAAAATGAAATTTCATGTCAATCCATTTTGAGGGTCCCTATTCCATTGAGAGTGGTCATGCTTAACACCATTACAGATGAACTTGATCACCTTCAAAACATGTGTAACGTTCCATATTTCATTCTGGTTTAAAGGCCGAGTATACTACAGTTAGGGTTTCAGTTACGTGATGTTATAGATTTCTTGCAAAGGTTTAATGCTCTAAACATCCCCGAGGAAAACAAAGATCATCTTCACATACATATCGTGTACCAGAACCTCAAGTTAGTTACACAGAGTTACTCCTGCAGTGAGCATAATGGAATGCATTTTCCAAATGTGTTTTCCATCTAAACTTGAATATTGCATACTGAAAATCGTCACTACTTTAATAAATTTTGGCTTGTTTTTCTGAACTTATAAACCGTACTAGAGCAGTGGTTTATTGTATGGTTGAATTTGATAAAAATAAGGTAATAAGGTTGAATTTGGCTGGACTTAAACACTGCATTTCAGTATACACTAGCACCACTTTTGAATTATGGATCCGAATTAGATACAGTCATAATATAATCATATTATATTACAACATTCATGCATTGAATAATACCAACTTTTTCCAGGAGTTGGCTACAACAATGACATAGCTTGTGACATACAAGGGTTTATACGTTGTAGGTCTAAAGGCTGTAATACATGCTATCATGGGATACATGCCTTGGGGTTTAAAATCTTATATTTCTTATGGCATTAAATGGTATACATTTATGGTAAATGCTATTTGATTTTACCACTAAAATTGATAAAATGAGAAGCAGAGAATACAGAGAAAGAGTAGAACATAAATAATATTAAGTATATTGAGTATATGAGGAAAATAGTACATATGAAAAGGGAAGAGAGATGAGCTAAATATGCTCAAGAGAATCAAGAACATCAAGAAATGATAGTACAACTGGCCAGGATAGATGGAAGTGTACAGTGAGACTGTTGAGGTTACATTATATTTAACACTCCCTCTTAAACTCAAAAGTTACAAACATCATCACTGATAATGCCCAAGTGCTCTCTCTAAAAATCAAAAACAGATTTTCCAAGTGGCTTTGTGAAAATATCTGCGAGCTGATCTCGAGAGCCACATAATTGAGGTGCAATATCACCATTATTAACTAGCTCACAGATGAAGTGAAAGCGAGTGTCAACGTGTTTGTTTTTCTTGTGAAACACATGATTATAGGAGTTGGATCCTTTTTTGTATGTGACATATCTTTCAATATTCTTCTCAGCCACACAGCTTGATAGGAAGTTGAGTTAGCAGTGACATACTCTGCCTCTGCAGATGATATTGATACAATTGGTTGCTTCTTTAATGCCCATGAAGTCAGGTTCATGCTCAGATGAAAACCATATCCTGAGGTGCTTTTCCTATCCTCTAGGTTTCTTGCAAAGTCACTGTCTGTGTAACCAGAGAGATGATTATCATCAAACTGAGTGTACCATAAGCCAAAATTGAGAGTGCCTGCAACATATCTCAGAATTCTTTTTGTCATCTTTCAGTGAGAATCTTTGGGGGATTCCATAAACCTGGAAACAAAGTTGGATGCATACATAATATCAGGCCTAGTTGTTGTAAGATACAACAAACTGCCTACTAAAATTTTGTACAGGGTAGGGTACACTATAGGGCCTTCATCTTTCTTGTTCAATTTTCATCCTAGGGGTATAGGGGTTTCTGTTGGATTGTAGTCTTCCATGCAGAATGTTTTGATGATGTTTGCTGCATACTTTTCCTGACAGAAAAAAATGCCTTTGTTTGATTGATCAACCTCAATACCTAAAAAATGTTTCATTATGCCAAGACCTGTCATCTCAAACTCATATTGCATGGCATGTTTAAAACTGGTTAGCTCAAGATTTTCAGTATATATCATGTCATCAACATATAAACAAACAATTAGAATTTTACCATGCTGATCCATTTTGGTGTATGAAGTTGGCTCATTTTGGCTGATGCTGAAACCACTTTTGATCAGGTAAGCGTCAATTATGCTGTACCAAGCTCTTGGAGCTTGTTTTAATCCATACAAGGCTTTCTTCAACCAATACACTTTGGTTGGTTGCTATTGGACTTCAAATCTAGGTGGCTGATCCACATAGACCTCTTCTTCTAAGACACCATTTAGGAAAGATGACATGACATCCATCTGGTATACTTGTTATTTGTGTTGAGATGCTATGGCTAAGAGATTCCTTACAGTGTCCAATCTTGCTACTGGAGAAAAAGTTTCACCATAATCAGTACCTGGTTGTTGTGAGAATCCTTTGGCAACAAGTCTTGCCTTGTGTTTTTCAATCTGTCCCTTTTCATTGAGTTTAGTTTTGTAAACCCACATTACACCAATACTCTTCTTGTGTCTGGGAAGATTAACAAGATCTCATGTCTTGTTATTCTCAATGGAGTCAATCTCTTGGTTCAAGGCTTGAACCCAATGTGGCTCCTTAGCTGCTTCTTTAAAGGATGTAGGTCGACATGATATTAATTCAATAAGATTGTGTTGTTCAATGTCATCCAACTACTGATGGATTTCTCTCAAACTTCGAGTTCTCTGATTTGGAAGTTCAGAGGATGAGTCTCTGCTGGAAGTTGAGTTATCCTCAGATTTTTCAGATTGTCCTTGTACCTGCAATCTTGAAAGGGCAGGTTGAGGTATTGGTTGTCCTGAATTGTCTTCGTTTTCAGGACTAGGCAACAATGGATTTTGACTGTCCATTTGTTGATTTTCATATTCATTCCAAAGTTGATTTTCCAGAAATTTTACATCTCTGCTGAGAATCATTTTCTCTGAGATTGGATTGTAAATCCTGTAAGATTTTGATGTTCCATTGTATCCAGTAAAGATGCATTTCTCACTTCTATCATCAATTTTCTTCATTAATTCAGAAGGTATGTGAGCGTATGTTATGCAACCAAATGTCCTTAGATGTGAAACATTTAGTTTTTTCCCACTCCATGCTTCTTGAGGGACTTTCATATTGATACTGGTGGTTGCAGATCTATTCAAGAGATAAGATGAGAATGCTACTGCTTCAGCCCAAAATGTATTTGACAGACATTTCTCTTTGACTAGGCTTCTTGCCATGTTCATTATTGTCTGACTTTTCCTTTCAACCACTCCATTCTATTGTGGAGTATACCTGGCTATAGTTTGCATGATGATGCCTTGTGATTTGCAGAAATTTGCAAATTCTTTGGAGTTGTATTCTCCTCCTCCATTTGACCTGATTGCCTTTACATATTTGCCACTCTGTTTTTCAACTTCAACATTGAATTCTTTGAATTTTGCAAAAGTTTCAGACTCGTGTCTAAGAAAATAGATCCAAATTTTCCTACTAAAGTCATCAATAAATGTTAGAAAATAAAAGATACCACCTATGGAATTTGTTTGCATTGGTCCACATAGGTCACTGTGAACAAGTTCGAGATGTTGTTTGGCTTGAGTGGAGGACTGTGGAAAACTAGTTCTCTTATGCTTTCCAAGTATGCAAGACTCAAGTGGGGGATTTTTCTCTTTGAAAATAGGGATACCTTTGACCATGGAGTGCTTCTGTAGAAGACTTAGAATCTGAAAAGGTAGATGTCCAAATATTGTATGCCAAACCATAGTTTCATTGGGAGTGGATGGACTTTGTGCATATGATTGGATCAGATTTGCAGTTCTGAGGGTCAGGGGAAACATCCTATTCTGAGTCATGTGGATTTCATAAATCAATTTTCTGTTGGGGGTTTTATCATATATCCTGCATGATGCTCCCTCAAAAAGTACCTTATAGCCATGTTCAATGAGCTGTCCTACACTTAACAGATTATGCTTAAGATCTGGAACATGATAGACATTGTTTATGTCTTTCTTTACATTTTGTTTAGTAAGAATAGGTACAGTTCCTTTTCCTTGAAATTTGACTAAGGAATCATTTCCAAGTGTAATATCAGAGGAAATTGAAGAATCAATGCATGAAAGTAAGTCTTTGTTACCTGTCATGTGATTGTTGCATCCACTGTCCAACAACCAGAGATCTTTATGTTGTTCTTCAGTCTTGTGGCATGAGAGAAACATACCTTTTGAGGTTTCTCCTGTAATATTTGAGACATGTGCTATGAATGAGGGCTGATATGCTTTCTTCTTCCAGCATTCAGATTCATAGTGTCCAAACCTTTTGCAGTAATAGCATTGTATGCTTGATTTTTCATTTGATCTTCTCCCTCTGCCTCTTTGAGGCTCGAAACTTGGATTCTGGTACGGATGTATGTGACCTTGGAAGTTTTGATTCGAGTTTTGTTGTCTGTGAACTCCACTTGAGTGAGGGGTACTTGAACTACTCCCTCTTCCTTGGTGACCTCTTCCTCTTCCTCTACCTCTCCCTATGCTGAAAGAGAATTGAGTTTTGAAGGCATTGGCGATTGACTCATCTGTGAGATGCAGTCTGGTATTGTGTGTCAATAGGGAACCAATTAGTTCATCTGTTGAAAAATGTGATAGATCCTTAGATTCAAGGATTGTTGTAATGACCATTTCGAACTTATTTGGTAAACTTCTGAGGACTTTCTCAACAATGTGTTTATCATGAATGGCTTCACCGGTCAATGTGATATGGTTTATGATTCCCATGACTCTCGTCATAAACTGATCAATATTTTCAGACTTTGTCATTCTTAAAGTCTCGCAATGGGTCCTCAAGGTCTGCAGTTTGACTGTTTTGACCCTGTCATTTCCTTGGTAGGTTGATTTAAGGATGTCCCAGGCCCATTTTGAAGTAACAACGCGTGTGATTTTTGAGAAAATCGAGTCATCCACTAAATTTTGAATCTAGAATTTGGATTTATTCTCTCTATTCCTTTGTGTTGTCTGAGCAGTTCTCTATTGGTTTGTCATGGCGAAAAGGTCTACTGGATCTGGTTCCACATATACAAGATCCACTGGATCCCAACACTCTTGTTCCTGCAAGAAGGGTCTCATTCGAAGAGACCTAAACTCATAATTATTTCCAAGAAGAATCAGACCTTGAGTTGGTCCTAAATTACTAGACGTGGTCATCTTTAAAGAATTTAACAACAACAAAAAAATTGTTGGTAAATTTTGTGTTTACTTGTTGCCTACGTATAAATCCAGGTCTTCGAAGTTCTTTCAGTGACTTCAAACAGAAAAACACTGTGTAGACCTCTTCTTTGACTTCGATCTGGCTGGATATGACTATCCGAGCGTGAGATTTGTGTATTCAGAGCTCTGAGCTCTGTTATTTTGCAATTGTTGAAAATGTAATGGCAGAATTGGCCCATATGCAAACTCAGCCCCATGCGAATAAGGAATGAGTGCGAGCTCCTTCTTCACGTGACCACTACCCATGACTAATGGCTTAGATCATAAAGAGCACATCACATTTCACGACCTCGAGAGTAAAAGTGTGTGAGCCACTCCTGACTCTCCAACTCCCAAACTCCAAAAGGGGCTTAACAAGCCCTCAACTCCTCTCATATCCTTCCTCCACATGGCCACGACACTATGACCATGGTCCACCTTTCACGATTTCACAGTTCGCGAAGTTGTGATGCAACTCCAATCTTTCCTCCTTGGAATCCTGAAATCCAAAATTTTGATCTATCCTCTGTTGCGGATCAACGATCTAGATCCTTTAGGGATTTCATGAATCGTTATTTCGCGACCCTTGAACTCTCATGAGGATGTTCTCCAAACCTCGAACTCCAAAATGTCAAAATTTCGGAGCCCCCAAATCAACGATTCATGCTCCTCCTGATCTGATGGCTCAGATCACGTCGAAATTTCGCGTTTCATGAGTTCTCAGAACTCTCACCTCTGATTTATCAATTGCTGAAATCGCGATGGCGCTTGGATCTGCTACCACCTGTCCTTTGATATCGACGGTCGTGATTTCTCCTGAGTCTTCACCTTCATTCTCTCAATGCCAAAACATTGATGGCTTCCGGATCTTCGCCAACTATCACTCTAGATCCAACGGTTGTAGTGATTTTGAGATTTCGCCTATCGGGGTATGGAGTGTAGTCTCCTCTGCTCATCCAACTCCTGATTCCTGAATTCTCGATAGCATGAGATCGACAACTCATGATATTTCTTGATCCAACGACTCAGATCAAGTCGTGTTTTCATGATTCATGAATTCTTACTGCTGTATTCTCTGACCTTTAGTCCCTGCGAGTGAGCGAAATGCCGAGATCTCGCCACATATCATCTTTGATGGACGATCCCAATGATTTCAGGATTTCACGACTTCGTAAGTCGAATTTTCTCCTGTGCGCTCCAGAGGACTAAACCTCATGCACTTTCTCCCGGATTTGACGACTATCAGTCCTCTGTGCTAAATCTGACGACTGGAAATCTTTTTCCTTTTCTGCATGCTCCTCGTCCTTTCTGAACTCGATCGATGGCTCAGATTTGTTCGCAGGGCCGTTCTTACGACTCCTATGTTTGTCCTTTGTTTCTTTGGCTTGTCCTTTGGCGCTCTTTGTAGAATTCTCTTTGTAAGAATGAATTTCACGAATTCTTTAAAGAACTTACAAAGTTTTTCTCTTCTGCGGCTCTGTTTCCTCAATCTTTTATGAATTTCACGATTCTTTTCCTTCTGCAGCTCTGAGTCAACAATCTTTTGAGTGTATTGCTCTCTGCTTCCTCATGTTTTCTTTCTACAATGATCTTTAACAGAAATCATACGATGGAACTATTCACATACATGCATGCACTACCATTCTTTGAAGGAAATATGTGTACGTTACATTAGAAATTGCTTACCTCCCATTAAATTGTTATTGTGGTTCATGGTCATTTATGATAAATGGTTTCTTTAAAAGCTTGTCATACCTTCCATACATACCTTACATACATATAGTTCCATTATCTGATTCCGAAATCTGAGAAGAAATGACAGTGGCCCAAGGGTATAAGATTTATTGGTTGCTGGCCTATATTATGAATCTGGTTACCTAATGAGTTATAATTTACATATTTCATTTATTCATGTTGAAGAGCTAACAAATATTTTATGAAATTAGTTTTGGGCGGATATGAATTCCCTTTGTGTCCTTGGTTTATCCACCCTTTTATCTCAAAGGTTCAGAGTCACATAACTGCAAATAGAGATCCTCTCCCTATCTTCTAGTGAGGATTCTTCCTGCTAGGAATTTAGGATATTTGGGAGTGACATTGTGATTTGTCCTAATTGAGAAACAATAATAGTTGAATTTTTCAGAGTGTGTTGTAATTAGATAGCTCTGATGAATAAGATAACGGGTTGATCCTATGCTTGTCTCTTTTGATCTCTTGTGATTGTTTTGGGGTTTTTTTCCTCCCTACTTACCTCTATTAGGTGAGATGATTTAGATATGAATTTGTTCCTGGGGAAGGGTGACTTCAAGAAAGACTCCAATTATTATGTTTAATAATTGGGTATGATCTACTTGAAAGGAAAGCAATGCGCAAGAACCTTATGTTATTCAAAGCATGGTTACCCAATCAAATGTTCATTGTACATGTTGGTGTAGACTAATGATCAGGTGAGATGATTTAGATATGAATTTGTTCCCGGGGAAGGGTGACTTCAAGAAAGACTCCAATTATTATGTTTAATAATTGGGTATGATCTACTTGAAAGGAAAGCAATGCACAAGAACCTTATGTTATTCAAAGCATGGTTACCCAATCAAATGTTCGTTGTACATGTTGGTGTAGACTAATGATCAGTGTGGAAATGTTTTTGAATTACTAGTAAAACATGGAGTTACAATGCAATGGTGGACTAAAACACCAAATATGTGCATGAATCTAGATAAACAAGCTCTAAGAACATGGAAGTTTTGTGTTGGATTGATTGTTTTGTTTCACCATTTGCTTGCTTGATTTTAATGCTCTTTACATCTAACCCTTGAAGTTTGTATTGAAGGTTTGTAATGAGATAGAAGGTATGTAGAGGGTGAGTTAGGAAATCTTTGTAACCTTGATGAGTTCTATTAGGGGATTAAATGCACAATTGCTATTGAGTTGCCTTGTAGAAGGTAGGAGCAGTGGAATGAGAATTGCTTAGGTGGTTTCCCAATGTGTAAATCCTAGAGGGTACTCTTGACTGCATCTAGAATTTCAGGACCATAGTTATCTGAGAATTCATGGCGGACCTATGTTGGATCCTTGGGAAGGAAGTTGAGACAAACCAAGTAGATGATACACTTCATTGGATTATGCATGTTGATGGGGAATGAGACATTGTAGGTTGGAATTGTTGTTGGAGTTGGGTACCTTGGCTAGAGAACACCTGCATTGTTTGGGGGACATTGGTTCCGTGATACAGTCATAGCCCAAGACCTACTACTAAGAGAGTGGGGGAGCAAGGTCTACAAATGAGAGGACCATCCTAGGTTGCAACCAGTAAATGGACTTTTAAAAGATAAAAATATGTGTGATTATCTTTAATGTTGTAATGGTGTTGTTATAACTGTGTATGTTATTCTGCATGCTTGATTTAAATGTAAGCTTCTAGAACTAAGGATTGTTTGAAAATACTGTTGTAGCATTTGGGTTTGAGCATTAAAGGTCGATCTTATTGTGTCTTATGTGCATGCTACTCACTATATGTTGAAGACAACTCCCTGGTTATAGAAACGTAAGAATTGCATTATTACTTGAAGGGAATATAATTGTTAGTTATATAAGAGTATCCTTCCATTAAAGTTGTGCTTCCTGTCATTGTCAAATTAAAATACTAAGAATCTATATTTTTTAAGAATTTATTGTTTTCTTGTATTTTAAAATTGGAATGAGTATTTTCGACCTACTCGAAGATCAAACAACACATATTAAAGTAAATTTATAGAAATCTTTAAAGCCTCTTCCAATACAAAAGCATTCTTGATCTACTTTGGAATAAATTATAGGTTATAGGGATGAGTGATGTGATTAATTGGAATTACCTGAGTGGTTGCGAGGAAGGATTAAATAGTAAATTTGTTCAACACCGGAGGAAGGATTGAATAGTAAATTTGTTCAACAACGGGTCAAATGACTTCACAATCCTGCAGTTGTTGTCGTCTCTATCATTGTTCAAAAGTTTTATAAATAAACCTTACCAAACAACATATCGTTGCCTCCCATATATTTGATAATTAGATTATTTTGAGAAGATTTATTAAATTTTATAAATAAACCTACCAAATAACATATCGTTATGTTCCATATATTTGATGATCAAAAATTTATTATAGCAGAGATCAGATTAACTATTCTTTGCATGCATGCAGATGACATGAGTTCCCTGAATACCTTCTGAGAAAATACACCGGACACTCTATCATCATAAATGTTTTCGATCAACTTAATTACATGAAGAAGATTAAAAAAGCATAAACAATATAAATCTCCATGATAATGACACTATAAATCCACTATGTTAATGATGCACGCTTAAACCAAAATAATTGTTGGTGCAGAAAGCGCAAAGCTGTAATAAGTAAAAATGAGCTGCAAAGCTGTAATAAGTAAAACCTAAAAGCGTATGATTAAAACCCTGCAATATTAAAACCGTGTAAAACCTGAAAAGCATATGATTAAAACCCTGCAATATTATACTAGCAAAATCTTTTAACTACACCCATTTTAATGAATACAGAACACTAGAGGTCCGTGTAAAACGTCAAAGAGCATATGCTTTAAGCTCTGCAAAACCTACCACCAAAAACTTGTAAAACCTACTAGCAAAGATATTCAAATAAGCTGCGTCGGACACGGCATGGGGGGCGACTAGCGCCCGAAGCAGCTCGGTCGCTTTCCTCAACATTTCGCTCTCTCTTATTTGCAAGTCGTGATTGTCTTAGGAGCGATACATCCCCATGTTTGTATTTCTGGTGGTAGTGAGTGGGAGCGAAACGGGACCGAGCCTGGTCTGCGAGTTCTCTTTCACATTTCAGCATAATTAATAGGTATATCCCTTTCAGCATAATTAATACATTTAAAAACTATTTAATTATCACAATAATGATAAAATAATACATCTGAAATAATAAAACATAATAATAATAAAATAATACATAAAAATAGTAATATTTTAGTATAATAAATTAATATCCCTCTAAAAAGAGTCAATGGTACAATATAATAATAATCAAGGAAGACCGCTCCTCTTAAAAGGAGTCAATCATCAAATCATTGTAGATTGTACACCTGGTATCAAATTAATAATGAAATAATACATTTTAATGTCTACCTCCTATCAAAGTAATAATAAAATAATTATTACTAAAATAATATTCCTCCTTTAGAAAGTGTCAAAGGTACAATATAATAATGTTCAAGGAAGAATGTCTCTCTTAAAATGAGTTAATCAGTTAAGTCATTGTAGAATGTCCACCTCCAGAATGACAACATACAAGTGGCATAGTGGATAAGTCCTCCCATCAAAGTGGTGATAAATGATATGTGTAAGTTTAAATAGGGGATAGCTCTCCAAACATATATCCAATAACATTCCAAAATGTAATATCAACCTATGATGATGGGTCTAACTTTTTAGTAGATCATTAATTTGCAACACTTGGTGACCATTTATTAATAAAGAATAATAATAATTAATTAATTTTAATAATTTCTTAATTCTTATCTAGGGGAACATTATTAACCATTATACATGAATCAAATTCTAAAAAAAATATATATTTTCTAAGTTTTTAGCTGAAATATAGGAAATTAATGTGTATTAGTGATGAAAGGGAAAGTTGACTCATCCATGTGATGACTCTCATAACCTTAAACATGCATAGATTGTATTTTTAACTTTTTTATGCTTCTATCTTTATTTTTTCTAGGCATTATTTATAATAGCCTTGTAGAGGGATCTTTTCATTGAGTTACAATCCTCACCTTTTTTTACTATCTCTTTATCCTTTTTCTTAAGATGTTCACATTGTTGAACAAGTTTATATTTTTCAAATTTTGTTTAGAAAACAAAGGACTAGGGGAATTTCTCTTTTGGTGAAGGGCATTCCTCAACTTTTATTTTTCTTATCTTTTTAAACTTCTTTTCTCTTTAACTCTTATCCTTTTGTGGTTGTATTTGATTTAAGATTTTAACTTTAACCTTTCATGTTGACCTTTGAGAAGTTATAGATGGTGGAATGAAATTATTTTATGTGATGTATTTCTAAACGCCCAATATTACAAGTCATCATAGGAAAACATGATATCTCATGTATGCAGCTACTTGACACATTTATGAGAGTATCCAAATGTAGTTATATGAATGAGAGGGTAGCATTTGTCTCTTACCTGGGTACATGCAATCCATGCAAGAGTGTATGAAAAGCCTTGTGACTTGTACACTATATAATGCAAAAAGAAACATAAAACTTTTGGGTGAATCTACCACCCTCATTAGCAAATGAAAAACTACTCTCTTGAATCACAATTTTTCTAAGTCTAAGCATGATAATAAATAAATCAAATGGAAGTATGTGTATGATTTTTCTAACTAAATTAATATGCATATGAAAAGTAAACCCAAATGAAAAGCAGATGTGCACAAAAATAAATGCATTCTAATATATTCGCCAAAAAGAAATGCATTCTAATATATTCGTCAAAGATCTTATTCATTCTCTAAGGCTATCTAGCACTAGGTGCGATCATAATAGTAAGATTTGAGGATTTGAGCATTCATAGGGAAAGGTAACTTTTTTCCATTCAAATGGATAAGATGGAAAAATAAATTCCTACCTACACCTTCTATTATGAATGATCCCCTCCAAAGAGAGTCATATTTTTCATGTTTGCTAGGTTTTTCT
The DNA here is from genome assembly GCA_010110895.2 of Picea sitchensis. NCBI lineage: Eukaryota > Viridiplantae > Streptophyta > Pinopsida > Pinales > Pinaceae > Picea > Picea sitchensis. Next base: position 141,137 of record SNQJ01S0005482.1, on the reverse strand, counting down.
TTATGTGTATCTCACATTAGAACAATGTCACCTCGTCCGAAACAACTAAGTCTAGATTTCTTGTCAAATGTTTTTTTTGACTCTTTCGTGCTTCTCCACTAAGTGGTCAAAGGAATTTCCCCTCTCTTCTAACTCGATAAGTTGGTGGATCTTAATTACATATCTTATTTGTCATGTGTGAAATACTCAAGCAAGTGATGCACAAGAAGTTTCAAGTGAATATACAAAGTGTCTTACATCCCATATATATGTTAAAAGGGGCTATGTCTAGTTGACTTCTTCTTAGTTGTCCTATCCACTGAAAGATCATATTTCATATTATCATCCAAACTCTTCTTATTATCACTTGTACTATCTTTTTTATTAGGGCTATCAATTTTTTGTTACTTGATTGACTAAGGCCATTTCATTGTGGATAATAATTAGAGTAATGAGATAAGATAATAGAATACTAAAAGAAAAATTTAGACAATTTAGTGCAACTGAAATCCTTGGAATTATCCATGGTGAATTTTTCTAGAAGACCAAATTGAGTAATGATATTGTCTTCAATGAACTCCCTCACCACACTATGAGTAGCTCTTTTGATAGGGACTACTTGGACCCATATTGTGAAGTAGTTAGTTGTTATGAGGACCACTTAAATCCATTTCCAGAGTTGTCCTTAAATTCAATAACGAAATCTAGGAAGCACTAGGCATCATTGCTAGAAAGGCCTATATACAATAATAGGCTAAAGGGGTAAAGTCAAAAGATATTGTCTCCTTGTAAAGAGATGACATCAATGACATGACCTAACAAATTGATGGGTAAAATTGAAAGATGTTGTTTCCTTGAAAAGAGATGATATCACTGACATGACCTAACTAATTTATGAATGTTATAGAATATTGTAGGCCAGTAGTAACATGCCCTCAATATCTTATTCATGGTATTCTAGGTAGCTTGGTCTCCACCAAAAAGTCCCTTGTGGAAATCGATCATCAAGAACTTAGCTTCTTGATTATCAACACATCTCATTAATAGACCATCAAGATCCTTCCAATAGACGCCACATTGAACTATGTAATATTTAGTGGCTTTCAACCTCAAATATCTTCATTGGTGATTAACTAAGTGATCAAAATATGTTATATTTTTCAAGTAATAAACAATGTCACTATACCAATCATTCTTTTCTAGGTCTTCTAATATAGTATTTATATCTAAATCGCTCTCATTTTCTTCATCAAACAATTTGACAAGCCCTTGATATCTTGGTTGGTCTTATTTCCAAGTCATATTCTTGTATTCTAGATACCCATTTCGATGATTCCTAAGAGAGTCTTCTTAAAATTATATATCCTCAACAAAAACATGTGTGACACATGCTCTTGATTATTTGGGTTGGTTGTCATTGATGTCAACCCTTGAAGAAATTCTGGTAGTGGATTCCAGTAGAACAAAGGTTTGGGTAATGGACACAAGTTTGTTTGATGTATAATGATATCAGTTTTAATATATTTGAAGGTAATACTATTATAGATGGATAGTACATGTCATGTAATTTCTATTGGTATGTGGAACATCACATAACTCCTCACCATTAGAGAGTTATTGCCATGTGAAGTTGAAGAACCCTCATGGGTCATCTAGAAGCCCCCAAATGTCAAAGTAGTCAAAGTGGTTGCAA
>SNQJ01S0005482.1:81047-109460 GCA_010110895.2 Picea sitchensis | reverse complement strand
CTTCACACAATTCTTTTCACCAATTCTCCAATGAATCTTGCTTAACCTTTTCCATGAGAATTCCCTCAATATATAGGAGAGAATGAATTAGTTACTTGGATAAGAATGATTCCACAATATCTGGGAATCCAGTACAAGGATAACCATTTGAATGCCAACCCATCCTTCTAGAAGATTCCCTTCTAGAAACATCGAGAATTCATCTTTTTCCATGCTTTAGGAAGAGTTCGCACCCTAGTAGTTCAACACAGTGCGAGAAGTTCGCACCTTGGCTTAAGGCAGCCTACGAGAATCATACATTCTCGCACCCAAACATACTAGCAGCCTGCGAACAATATTCAAAAATGAGTTTTCTGGGAAGAGATGAAAGTAACTTTTCTCAGGAGAAAGTTCTTATGAAGAGCCTGAGTACACCATCATTATTACATCACCATGAGGACCAAAATCATGGGTAACAGTGGGGAGGGTCCCTTGTCCCACAAACAAGGGGGTCTCATACACAAATTTGGTGTCTAGCTTGGTCCAGACCTTAAAAATAGATGATTATTATTATTATTATTTGTATTCTCTTTAGCACTATGCATGTTTTGATCATTCGTATGGCATGTATCGCATATGAAATGTAGGATTTGTCTAAATACCCTCTTCAATAACAATGCAAGGATTATGCACTAGTGATTAGATTGGACTACCATACCCTCAATTTTAACAAACCATTTTCTTGTTAGGAAATGGAATAATTTAGAAAAGGTTTCTCAATTTACTTTATACTTGAAGGAGGTGTACATTCCCTAACCCCTATGAAGTTTAACTTATGACCTCTTAAGAGGAAAAACATGTTCTTAACAATTAGGCACACTAAGATTGTATATTTCTAAATATTTTCAAATAAATTAGTAAGTTATATATTTCAAAATATTTCAAAATAAATTAGTAAGTTATATATTTCTAAATATATTGAATTAATTAAATAAATTCCTAAGTTATTCTTCTTCAACAATATGATAATTTTTATAAATATTATTTTTCATTTTTTAAAATATTATTTTGTATTTTTTTTTTCTCTCTTTCATGGTATCAAAGATTGTTAATGGTTTTAAATGAATGAAGTTTGTTAATGGTTTTTTAAGTTTTTTTTGTTAGAGATCATCACTATTTTCATTTTGAATTTGCAATTATGTCAATTTTTTTATAGTGTATATGTTTTTTGAATTAGTCTATTGATTGAGGGTCTCGTTAAGATGGTTGGCTTCTAAATGCTCCCTATGCGACTTATATCCTTTGCATCCTCTATGATTTATTATTTTTTTGCATTTTAAACCTTTGGCCCAACATTCAAGTAACCTCTGTGTTTTAAAAGAATTTCTCCCAGCATCCTTCATCTGAAATTTCCCGAGTGATTAAATGTCTTTGCGGTTTTTGTGAGTTCTATTCTCTGTGTTTTTTTTTATCTTCATTTTGTCTACTAGAATGCAATCTTCCTTCATCAAATGGAGAAATTTTTATCTAACCTATGAATCTTTGGAGCGGGAGTAAACTCTGTGTTTAGTTCCTTGCTCAACGATTTTTATTTGAACCCGTGTTATTTATTTAAGCAACATTTCTCCTAGCAGTACGTTCTTCGCTGGCAATTTTCCCTTCGATTTATCTCTGCGTTTAGCAAAATAAAATCTCCCAGCAATATTTTTTTTTTTCACGGTGATAACCATTCTCTTAACCTCTGTGTGCCCACACTCCTTCCCAGCGAACCCCATTCTTCATCTCTGTGATTTTGCATGGAGCTCTCATCTATTTACCTAAGCAAAATCGATGTTATATTCTCTGCGTCTTTTCATTGGTTCTCTATGATTTTAGGAAGGATTATCACCTTAACATTTCTTACATGAGGACCCCTACATTTTACAAAGCGTTTGTTGCGAATTTTGATGGGTCAAATGACCCCGGTGTTTTGATTGCATCAAATTCCGTTGGGTAATTAGTATTCCCCAACACCTTTGACCATTAGGTTTTTAATTGCGACCGCGTTTCAGCTTTTGGAATCCATTTATTTTTCCCTACGGTTTCCTTATTTTACTTAGCGTCTTTTAACACCATTTACCCAACGAATTGCTATCTTAAACACATGGGTTTTTTTTAGCTTGTCCTTCTTTGCAGTTGTACAATGATTTTGCCTTTCCAATCTTCGTGTTGGTCATGCATTTGTTGCGAAATCGGATGGGTAATATGCCCCTGGGTGTTTTTCTTGCATCAATTCCATTGTGTGATTAATTTTCTCCGAGAACATTTGACCATTGAGTCTTTTAATCGTACCTGCGTTCCCAACTTCTTTCTTTTTCAATTCCTCATGTTTTTTTGTATTAACACAATGTTTTGCATCCCTAAAGTCCCTGCGTTCTCCCTTAAGACTCAGTGTAGTTCCATTATAATATTTCCCTGTGTTTTCTTTTTTTAAATCAACGATTTCGACTTAATATGATGCCATGTAGGTGGGGAAATGCACCTCTACGAATTTAACCCTCTCCGATACGAATTGGATGGTAGAGGTAACCAAAGTGATCAACGAAATTCTTGGGTTATGCAGAATGAATTTTACTTGGTTACTCATCAATTTTCTTACCAAACCCTACGCTTAACATGCCATATCTTCGAGAGTGTGGGGGATAAATCCCTTCATTTTTATCTCTGCATGGGCGAGAATCTACCCACTGGACGTAGATTCAGTTAATTTAGAAAGTTGAAAACTATGTAAATATGAATAGAGAGAGAATTCAGTTATCTATTATTTTAATTAAAAGTCTATATTTATAAATAAAAATGTTTTTAATAATTTTCATTTAATGTTATTTTTCATTATTTAGATATTTTCAATAATATTGATATCAGAATAATATTCATTTGTAGGAAAAAGGTTTGAGTACTTTTCATTCATATTTTTATTTTATCTTAGATTATTTTGAATAATATTCATGTGTAGGAAAGTGACATGTATTTAAATATGGAATGTTTGATACTAAAACATGTCATCATGTTTACTTCATCTAACCATAGCTATTTAAAGATTAACGCTCAAGGAACGTATGACAACTTGTGTATCAAATCACCTCAAAGAACACAATGTTTTGAGAAGTCTTTAACCTTAAAAGTGGAGAATGTTTGATCATTTACTATTTTTGTTAATCATTCTCGTTGTAAAAATTTTAGGTTTTTTTTTTTAAATTGATTAAGTTTGTAAAAACAAAAAAATCAAGTGGAACTTTGTTTAATGAAAAAAAAACCACCTTAAATAAGATTGAGTTGGTCTAATTTACATCATTCCATATAACCTTATGTTGGCTGCCCAACAACCATCTCATGTTTTCGTTATTTTAATTCGGTATTTTAATGAATAACCTAATTTACAACATGAGATTTTTTAAAAAATCATTTTTTGCCATGTATATATGATCTACTTTATTGTTATCATTTAAGATTGTTCCTTTTATGGTTTACATTAATTTTGAGAGTGCTCTTGATGTTGTATTCCTTTCTTTTGTCTGGTTTGAATTTCATGACTTCCAACATGAAATTCAAATTCCATTTCATTTCGTTTTCTACAGAGTTTTCACGCCAACGAACAAACTTCATGATTTGGGAATTTGTCACTACCTTTTATTGAATTTGTCTGTTGTATATCATTGTTGCTTGTGAACTTTAAGAATGGCTTGGATGATTTTTGGTTCCATAATTGTTTATGGCTCATGTATTGTGTTTCTAGAAGGTTGCATGATTGATTAAAAACAGGCTACATAATTTGGTTATTTGAAACTATTTTGTTCTGAGACTAGTTTGAAATGATTTACATGACCTTTTATGACAAGCTTTGAATGATATCAAAAAGATCTAGTTATTATAACACAACATGTTTGAAATTTTATTATGAATGACATCCTACATAACCCATTTTTTATAACAAAGTTGGGTCATCAATAATTATCAAATGACATGAGGGTTGGATGATGCTAACGCCTCCATAAGGGTGTAATGATCTCACTTAATCTTGTAAGACCAAGTATAGAAACACCATATCTCAACCTTTATGCCGATACTTGAATTATCATATGTTCGGATCGGTCAGAACTCAACATAGTATTCTTATGAAAAAAACACATGTTATATATGGGGTTAAAACTTTCGAACTTTGAACAATGCATTTTGACCCAACGCATCATAAACATGGTGAAACATCATCGACGCTTTGGCGATATGGTTACCATTTCACATGTCATTCTCATTAAAGATTGGTATCATATTGAAACATGCATGCTTTAGACACCAATGACATCCACAACCATTCTTAAAATAGTTAAATGATTGATGCATTGGGCTTGGTGATCAATAGATATTTGAATGCAAATCTTCACTACTATTATATGGCTATCCTCTTAATAGTTAGTGGTCAATTAATTATGTTTTCGTTGATTATTTTTCAGGAGTAATGTTTCTTCGTTTGACCTGGTGATAAGCTCGAGGATATTCATGCACCCTACGAAATGAAGTGCTGAAGCATGTGGTATCTTTACATGATGCCAAATTGGAGATGCAACCAAATCATGAACTGTTTGGCTATTCTTGCATCAAAGAAATAATAAAAAATAACAGTTTATGGGATTCCCCTCATTCCACAGGGAGCGGTTTTTGAACACAATTTACAAACACACAAAAAGGAATTTTGGGAAGTCGTTGAAAAAGAATCTGGCAAAGAGGTTTATTTACCTACACCTAGAAGGGTTTCTTCAGAAACAACATATTCTAGGATATGGAAGTGATTCTTCGAAGCTGATGTTTCAAGATTTCGTCCGCAACATACTGGAGAGGTGATTTTACGAGGCACATTTTGGGAAAATGGTGAAGAATTTTGAGAAACTGTTGAAAACCCATTTTGCAAAATGGGTTGATTTAGCTTACTCTCTAGCAGATTCTGGAAATGGTGAATGGTTTAGAAGGTACGGGTTGTTCTTTGAAGTGTAATTTTGCAGATTTCACCTAAATTCGTCAAAGAAGTTTCCAGTTCATAAATCAAGGATTAATACAAAGAAAGAAGATCCTGATCTACTTCAGTTATGTGGCATGGAACCAGTTTTGAACAGAATTTGTTGTGTATATGTTAAAGTATGAGGACTGGATCATTAAAAACAAACTCGTTCTATTTTATGTTGAGTTGTCCTGTTGTCAAACAAATTCAAATCTGTTGTTAAAACCAATATTATTTTGTGAGATCTGACCCTATCTTAAGTTATGGGATCGATACTCTTTGTGGGGATTTAAAAGGATGGTTGGAACTATAGATACATCTTGGCCTAGAACCAAAGATGGTCGAATGATTTCAAGACTAATGAAACAACACACAACATTTTGTCTTTAGACTTTTGTTAATGTTGTTTCATTAATGTTTTGTTTTATTTAATCCTGGTATATTAATGTGTCTTGTAGATTTAGACTAAATAATCTGTTATATTCCAGGATACTCTTGTTATAAATGTCCTCCATAATTTGTTGTTGTAGATGTTGACATTGTGATCATCTCTTCAATTTGAATGATAGGATTTATCTTCGATTTTTAGTTGAATAATGAAATGCAATACGTTACACTCAGATTTATCTTATTGTAATCATTTGCGATCATAAGATCACAGGGTTCAATTTGTGTTCCTTTGTCTGTTATTAAACTTCAGCCGCCAACATATGTTATGAATTGATTCAAAACAATTTTAGAATAGGTCTATTGTATATTTATCTCATAGGCTTGGTTGTTGGATACTCTTGATTCATAGAGAGGCACGGATACATCAGACAAACTAATATTAGGTTATCTCTTTTGTGTTTTTTTTTAATTTCTGTCATTTATGTATTAGTGAAACCATAAATTTTAGATCAGCTTTTGACCATCTGCACATTTGTGTTTCATAGTTTGGTTAATTCAAGATTTGTTAAATTTATAGAAAGAAAACAAAAAATATTTAAATGTGTTTTCTTCATCTGCTTTTACTTAAACAATTATTTTTACATTCATTTCGTAAGTTTCTAGTAAAACTTGCAATCTGTAAATGTTGTCTATAAGTGAGACTCTTGTGTTTTCTTTTTCTTCTTAAATGCATTTACAATAGTTATATCAGAGTATGCATATATATACAGTATAACTTTATCATTAGTTAATTACCCATTTCTTTTTATTTTAGGATTTTAGATTGGCTAACGAAGCCACTAAACCTGTCAGAACAAGTTACACCAAACATCTTGGGTTACTTGGACAACCCCGGACCACACTTATTCTTCCAGTTGATGGACATTCAATTTCGCCCATCAACAAATGGCACTAGAAGAAGATCTATAGGTAAATTTAAAGATTAAATGTTTCACCCCTCAGCTTTTCAAAATTCCATATTTATAAATCCTTCTTTCGTGTCATCTTATAATGCACTACAAGGCAAGTTAGATGACAAGCTAACTATTTGGAGTCAATCTCTTCAGATTCTTAATTTTTCATGGCTCTTGCTTGAATCATTGTGTTGGAACATGCTTTTAATGTCTCACTACCAGTTATTTCCAACAAGACAACTGATCTCTTTTCAAAACTCACCTTTGATGGTGAAGGGAACACATATGCAATATACCATATTTATATCTTTTTTTATAAATGTTTAATACATAAGATCGTCGATCCTAATGCTACATGCAGATTGTTCGCTCTCACTTTCTGAGGTCGGGTTAAATATTGGTTTGAATCTTTTCGGGCTAATTCTATTCATTCTTTGTGTGAGTTTGTAATTGAGTTTTTATTAGATTTTAACAACTATGATTATGATGAATTAAGTGAATAATTATGTTGCTTAAGGAAATGAAATGATGAATTATTCAATGATTTTGCAATTAGGTTCATTCATGTTTGTACTAGATTCCCTTTGAAAGAAATGTCTCTTATTAATGAATGGTTTGAATATCTCGTTTCTCTCTCAGACAAGAAAAATCAATTAATCGTTAACCAATCTAAATTGAGCACTAACACTCAATCTCAAGATGGTTCAAGTTTTGATGTTGATATTGAAGATTTTGAACCATCACAATTTTTTTCGACTTATTTCATTTTCACAAATCATGAGCAACATCATCTTTTACAAAATGCAATTTTCACCTCTAATCATTCTTTTTCAACGATGCCTCCTCCTGTTGAAGAAGGAACCTCTAATCTTTTATCTCTAGTGATTTACTCTCAAATTTTCCCTTACACAATGAACCAAATGGTCTCTTAAAAACTATCTTGTACTCTTTAAAAGAGAATACAAAAGAGGTTGATCAGCTTATAGAAGGAGAGGGGACAAAACCATATCTCGAAACGCATATACCTATCATTTCAAGAGATACATTTCGTCTCCTTAATTCTTCTACATATTATTCCTTGTACCTTGATATTTTTGATCCAAATGTTGTGCAATTTCATGTTCCATATTACCTGGGAGAGAATTCAACATTATATAATTAGGTACAAAGAGATTACCGAATAGAAGATAAACAGGAAAATAATTCTACCCATAAACATATTAATTCTTATTCTCATCAATTATCCATGGGTAAATCAAAAAATGGTTTGAAAGAGTCTCAAATTGCATCTTCCATTGATTCATCTCAATTTATGTTTCAAGAAGGATCTAAATTTTTCCATGATCAATTATTTGAGGTTCAATAGTATAATCGGCCAAATATTATTATCAATGATGATTATTCAAAAATGTTGCTTTTTCCATTTAGTTCACCTCAAATAGTCAATCTTGAAATAGCTAAGCTCAATGGAAAGTTTCAAGAGAATGAGACACTTCTTTTTCGATCGAGAATCATGATAAGTTCTTTCCATCTTGATCTGACCTTTTTACAATATTCTTTCCTTGATAGTCTAATACTTTATTCTCATCAAGAAAAAATTTCGCATGTGAATTCTTCAAAACAATCCCATGTTAGTAATTGCATGTATTATGATAGGATTGCAAAATGGCCGGAGGATTCATACAAAAAGAATGTTCAAAGGAATGGTAAGATCATGCTTGCCTTGTTTTTAAATGGTGATGATAAAGGTGAGTATGATATATTTTTGTCATTTTTTGATATACTACCATCCCTGTTAGGAATAATTATTTTTTTCCCATTGCAGGGTTGGCGTTACTCCGATGGCTACATTGGAATTATGATTTTACTTAGCGTTTTGATTTTTTTAGTAGTTAGGGTAGGTTTAGGAGTAGGTTTTCTTTTAGTTTTATTTCTCACTGTCTCTCTTTGTAATAATGTAGTTGTGAACACAAGTGGGTGCACCAATAGAACCATAATATGACTGTTGTGAGGGAAGTCCACTTTGACCATTTTCTCTCATCTTTTCGTTGAGCATTTCCTTTCAAAAAATGCAGTATCATCATGAGATTTTTAAATGTAAAGTAAAGAGATAAGTAAATCTGAACTGTAAGTTATACTCTAACCCAAGGTGCCATGAGTAGGACTGCACTCATATTAATATGGGTTTTTCCATTTTTCTTTTAGCCTCTCTCAAGAGATATTTCTTTTGATGATTTCAGATCCGCCCTCTTGTGAATATTTTTAATTTCCTTTTTTTGTTGTTTTTGTTTTTGGTTCTTTTCATTTTGGGTTGATTTTGATTTGTTTTCTGAATAATTGTGTCTATATTACCATTTCATTTGTTGAAAGGAATCATAACTCTTATTCTTTAGCTGCAGTTGATAACCTTTCAGGAACATAAGCAGTAAGTGCTAAAACGCAGAACAGTAGAAGGAATTTTCTTTTCAAACAATGTTCTTGGTTTCTCATTAAAATCACAGGAAAACACGATTATCCTTAAAATACTTCTAACGTCACCCCTTTTTTAATGAGAACAACTCAGTGTACTTCCCCATCCTAGAGATGATTTCTTACAAAAATCTGAGTATCCAAATCATGATGGAATCCATCAATATAGAAAAATAATTTGTAAATGATCAAACTTTTTCCAAACTATGAGATTTTCAGTATCACCCCGCTCTCTTGAATATCATGAAGTTTCTCCAAATTTATAAACAAATTCTAGAGAGGTGTAAGCACTACTATGTGTGGGAAGTGTTTGCAAACCTCTCGGGACACTGAATAGGTCTACTGGCAGTGGGTAAATGCACTTGTGATACCAAGGCAACTTCACCGGGGTACTGAACAGGTCCGCTGGCAGTGAAGCAATGCCGGGTTTGAGAAGATTCTCAGGTATGTCTTTTAATTTGATCAAGTGTGAAGATGTTTTTATCATAAATGGACAACTCTTGGATGGGATAGGAGTACTAGAGTGGGTTAAATGACATCCCTGCTGAGGCTATAGACGCCTGCTGGTAGCAGTGGTCTTGTCAATGGTATTGGAGTTATCTTTATTAACATCGCTACCCCTGTGATCGAAACGAGATACCAGATTATAATATTTTGGAAAGAACTTTATCCAATGCTATGTCTGTGTTATTTTTTCTGAGTTATTGTTGAGATGCTTGATTTGTCATTTAATTGTTTCTAATAATTATTTATGAGTCAACTGTTCCTTGATATACATTTTTTATTATGCAGAGATACCTTCTTCTCCCAGTGATTCACCATTGTTGGTAGCCCAACAACCATCTCATGTTTTTGGTATTTTTATGAATAACCTAATTTACAACATGAGATTTTTTAAAATTCATTTTTTGGCATGTATATATGATCTACTTTATTGTTATCATTTTAGATTGTTGCTTTTATGATTTACATTAATTTTTAGAGTGGTCTTGATGTTGTATTCCTTCCTTTTGTCCGGTTTGAATTTCATGGCTTCCAACATGAAATTCAAACGCCATTTCATTTCGTTTTCTACAGAGTTTTCACGCAAACAGGCAAACTTCATGATTTGGGAATTTGTCACTACCTCTTATTGAATTTTTCTATTGTATATCATTGTTTCTTGTTAACTTTAAGAATGGCTTGGATGATTTGCGTTTCTAGAATTGTTTATGGCTCATGTATTATGTTTCTAGAAGGTTGCATGATTGATTAAAAACAAACTACATAATTTGGTTATTTGAAACTCTTTTGTTTTGAGACTGGTTTGAAATGATTTACATGACCTTTTATGACACGATTTGAATGATATAAAAAATAATCTAGTTATTATAACACAAAAATTTTGAAATTTTATTATTGATGACATCCTACATAACCCATTTTGTATAGCAAAGTTGGGTCCTCAATAATTATCAAATGAAACGAGGGTTGGATGATGCTAATTCCTCCATAAGGCTGTAATGATCTCACTTAATCTTGTAAGACCAAGTATAGAAGCACCTTATCTCAACCTTTATGCTAATACTTGATTTATGGTATGCTCAAATCGTTTGGAACTCAACATAGTATTCTTATGGAAAAAACACATGTTATATATGGGGTTAAAACTTTCGAACTTTGAACCATGCATTTTGAGACAACACATTATAAACATGGTGAAACATCATCGATACTTTGGAGATATGGTTACCATTTCACATGTTATTCTCATTAAAGATTGGCATCATATTGAAACATGCATGCTTTAGACACCAACGAAATTCAAAACCATTCTTAAAATAGTTAAATGATTGATGTGTTGGGATTGGTGATCAATAGATATATGAATGTGAATCTTGACTGTGGTTATATGGCTATCCTCTTAATAGTCAGTGGTTAATTAATTCTATTTTTGTTGATTATTTTTCAGGAGTAATGTTTCTTCGTTTGACCGAGTGATAAGCTCGAGGATATTCATGTTCCCTACGAAATGAAGTGTTGAAGCATGTGGTATTTTTACATGATGCCAAATTGGAGATGCAAATAGATCATGAACTATTTGGTTTTTCTCGCATCAAAGAAAGAACAAAAAATAACAGTTTTTGGGATTCCCATCATTTCACAGGGAGTGGTTTTTGAACGCAATTTACAAACACACGAAGAGGAATTTTGGGAAACCATTGAAAGAACATCTGGTAAAGAGGTTGATTTACCTAAACCTATAAGGGTTTCTCAGAAACGACATATTCTGGGATCTGGAAGTGATTCTTCGAGGCTGATGTTTCAAGATTTCATCCGCAACAGACTGGAGAGGTGATTTTGCGGGGCACATTATGGGAAAACGATGAATAATTTTGAGAAACCACTGAAAACCCATTTTGTAGAACGGGTTGATTTAGAAATGGTGAACGATTTAGAAGGTACAAGCTATTCTTTGAAGTGCAATGTTCCATATTTCACCTAAATTCGTCAAAGAAGTTTCGAGTTCATAAATCAAGTATTAATATGCAGAAATAAGATCTTGATCTACTTCAATTATGTGGCATGGAACCAGTTTTGAACAAAATTTGTTGTGTATCTGTTAAATAGTATGAGGACTAGATCATTAAAAACAAACTCGTTCTATTTTATGTTGAATTGTCTCATTGTCAAACAAATTCAAATCTGTTGTTAAAACTAATATTATTTTGTGAGATCTGACCCTATCTTAAGATATGGTATCGATACTCTTAATGGGGATTTAAAAGGGATGGCTGAAACTATAGAGGCATCTTCGCCTCGAACCAAAGAGGGACGAATGATTTCAAGACTAATGAAACAACACACAACATTTTGTCTTTAGCCTTTTGTTAATGGTGTTTCGTTGATGTTTTGTTGTATTTAATCCTAGTGTATTAATGTGTCTTGTAGCCTTAGACTCAATGATCTGCTATATTCCAGGATACTCCTGTTATAAATTTCATCCATAATTTGTTGTTGTAGATGTTGACACTGTGATCATCTCTTCAATTTGAATGATAGGATTTATCTTCTATTTTTAGTTGAATAATGAAATGAAATACGCTACACTTAGATCTATATTACTGTAATTATTTGTGATCATAAGATCACAGGGTTCAATTTGTGTTCCCTTCTTTTTTATTAAACTTCATCCGCCAACACATGTTATGAATTTATTCAAAGCAATTTTAGAATAGGTCTATTGCAGATTTATCTCGTAGGCTTGGCTGCTGGATACTCTTGATTCATATAGAGGCATAGATACATCATACAAACTAATTTCAGGTTAGTTGTTTTTTGTTTTTTTTTAATTTCTGTCATTTATGTATTAATGAAACCATAAAGTTTAGATCATATTTTGACTATCTACAGATCTATGTTTCATAGTTTGGTTAATTCAAGATTTGTTAGATTTATAGAAAGAAAACAAAAAATATTTAAATTTGATTTCTTTATTTGCTTTTACTTAAACAATTATTTTTACATGCATTTCGTATGTTTCTAGTAAAACTTGCAATCTATAAATGTTGTCTATAAGTGAGACTCTTGTGTTTTCTTTTTCTGCTTAAATACATTTACAATAGTTATATTAGAGTATGTATATATATAGTATAGCTTTAGAATTAGTTAGTTACCCCTTTCTTTTTATTTTAGGATTTCAGATTGGCTAATGGAGCCATTAAACATGTCAGAACAAGTTACACCAAACGACTTGGGTTACTTAGACAACCTTTGACCAGACTTGTTCTTCCAGTTGACGGAAAGTCAATTTCTTTCGTCAAAACCTTATTACAAGTTGAGTGATGCAAAGTTTCATGACTCAATGCATTTTTCAACTTAGGTAGAAGAGATTATCATATACATTATCCATTAGATTACTCTTGCACAATGAAATTTAATATAATGAATGATGGTTTTAGCTGTTAGACTCCTAGCACACAATGAAAATATGATGTAATGAATGATTGTTTATATTTAGACTTCTTGTGGGAATGTAATTTTATATGACATATGATTTCATTTATGATAATGGTTAATCAGTTAGATTGCGTGGCTTTATGGACTAATGCTAATGCATAATTTTTTACACTTTGATTTACTTGCGCGCATTGCAATAACGGTGATGCATGATTAGTTTAGTAATAAAATTTACTTGCACTCATTAATTTAAGTGGGAGTGTGATTTCTTCATAATTATTCTCTTGCACTTTTGAATTTAATGTGGATCAATCTTGTGTCATGAATTTATTTCGGTGGGTGACTGATTCAGTAACTATTTATCTCTTGTGTCATTAATGAAGTTGACATGTGATTGTTCTAGAGTTTGTTTAATCTCTCATGCAAAAAATATTTAAATGTTGATGTATGATTGATAAAGCTGATGATTACCCTTGCGCCTTGATTAATTGATTATTAGGATTCAATGATTGATCTAGTTGATGTGGACTTGATTCTTAGTGGGATGTAGACACATCCTTGTTCCTCACAATAGTCGCCATCCCCGAAACCTTAAATGGTCAAAATTGATTGTATCATGGGCTTGAGAATTTATTATGTATCGTGGAGGTCCTAACCTTGCATGGTAGGTTGGGTGGGTAGTCATTTCATCTTCATTATATGATTAATCATTGTTGTAAATTGTTTCGAGATGATTATGATGTGCTAAAAGGCAATGCTATTTACGTTTATGTATTGCTATCCTTTTGTTGACATTTTGAATGTGTCGTTATTGATTTCAATGATGAGTAGATGGTAATTCGTTTACTTACAATGCCATTGATTTTGTGTTTCTATGATTTATATTGTTGACGTTAATTTCCTAATGTAAAAAAAATAAAAATATTTTACCTATTATGCTTCTCTTTCCTAGTCGTAACAGAGGGGGTGTTACAACATGGGTGTCAAGTTTATTATCAATCATAACCATTATATGCATATCAGATACTCCCTAGGCTCTAATTCAAATAACAAGAAAAAATTTATTTCTCTATGGACACTACTAGAAACAACCAAAGAATAAGAAGTAAAGAAGCTACAGGTTATGAGAGATTCCAAGTTAGTAATTGATTGGTCAAGAAACAAAAATGTTGCACATAATATCAGACTTGAGCCAATCATGAGAGGAATCAATCTTGCATTTCTCTACTTTCAGTGGCTATATTTTAATCATATCCTTCATGAGATGAATATAAAAGTAGAGAAACTTTCAAAGGAGGCTCTTCTCCTTCATATACATTCCTTTGGTTGATACGAATTTTTTGGAGTAGAAACTGAATCAATGGAATGTTTTCTTTAACGTTGAAGTGGAGAATGCAAGAAAGAATGGAACCGACTCACTACAAACATAATTTTGTGTAAATATGTAAGGTAGGCAAGAGGAAAAATATCTATAGGAGAATTAGTCTTGCTGTTTTTAACTAACAATCAAACTGTACTAGACAATCCCTTTTGTTTGGACTGTAACATGTTATATTTCCTTTTTGGTAATATCAATTTTTTTTTCAAAAGAGAGAGAGAGAGTTAAAATATGTAAATAATGTAAAAGGATTAAAATACTTAGGAGGGTCAAGAAAGACAAAGGAAAATCAAGGGAAAGAGATATGAGGAAAGGAGATTAGAACCAAATTAAACAATTCATGTTTCATGGCCTAGGTGATGAATAATATGCTTCCACTATTGGTTGGATTTGTATTCATTATCATGATTAAAATTATTGGGATGTTTCTCAATTTTTTTCTTCTTTAATGGCATGAGATCAGTGATAGGGTTTTGAGGATAGGATTTTAATTTGGTCAGTGAAAAATAGGTGTTTGAAATTGAAGGAGTGCTCAACAATAACTTACTTTGATATACGATTGTGGGTTGTGTCAACAATATGTTATTTATGATGTTCTTTAAAGGATATACTAGTTTGACCAATATATGATTTGTCACAAGAATAATGAATTTGGTAAGCTCTTGGGCCAAGCATAGGGTCATTGTTGGCATAGGGGCATACCCAGGGTTCAACATTACAATAGTGCACCAACAAAATCCTAACTACCGACCCTTTCGAAAACACATGCGAAGCAGATGAAGTCTCACCCGAGGTAGAGGCAAGGGTGGTTGCAAGACTCAGGTGTCTACAACCTTAGTTGGGACACATATATGTGATTCTAGTACATAATAAAGCATTTAGCACCATCAATTTTTTAATATACAATCAATAACCACTTCACTAGTAAAACAGAGCTTCGCATCATTCAAAATTATCTAAGGTATTCAAGCACTTACAATAGGTAGATAGATCAGATTGGGAAGGTCAAGCACTGAGCATATCCATATATATCAGATCTAACATTCTACACATCATTAGCACTAATCATAAGAAGATCTATCTAGTTATCTTAAAGCACTTAGCAAAAGAAGATATAAACACATTAACACAAGCACAAAGAAAGACAACACAGTGTTTACGTGGTTCACCCCCACCCTGGGGCTATGTCCACCAACTCTTCTTCTTTATTGCCTTCTTCAATTAGTTACAAGCCCAGATCCATCAAAACACTACTCCGCAGAGGACAGAAGATATGTAAAGCTCGCTAGATCCTTGTTCCTTGTGTTACAACACTAAGCCTTCCACCATCGGTTACAAACACTTGCACTTAACTCTGCAAGTCTCTCACAGTCATGCACAAAGAACTTATAACCCTACTTGCACTTATGATACATCACATAGATGTCGATAGATATCTCTCTACTTAAATTGCCTAGATATCTATTTATACATTACAAAATAGGCCTAAGCATGGGTAAAACCCATGGGCTAACATCCCATTCCCATTACATATTCCCAAAAACCCAAAAAGGGGACCAAAAGGGGGCCTGAGATCTCGTGATCTCCGCTTTTTCATACACTCCTCCTTCGATAGACTTTCGAAGTCCAAAAATAGGTCAACATGACCAAGAAACTCCCAAAACTTGGTCAAGGGCCAACAGGCCCCCAACACTCACCTGTGACTCGTCTCGAGTCACTATGGTCTACCTAATTCTGCCTTGAATGCCTCGAGCTTGGCTCGAGCTACTTCAAATTGCTTCTTTTGTTGTGGCCTTTTGTTCGGTGAACTCCTGGATCACTGCGTCATTCAGTCGCCCTTTTAGGCGTTGTTCTGTTATGATGATGATCTATTCTATCTCTTCTCCTTGGCTTTCAACCTCTGTGAATAACTGGCATGCCTTATCTAGAATGGGTTGGAGCCTTTGAGTTATTTCCATTACTTTTCTTTGGATCATATGGATATGTTGTTGGGTGGTACGTTGCTCATGAGACCTCTTCATTCTGTCTATGATCGACAGGGCCTTCAGTTGCACCTAAAGTGTGTCTGTGTGCTTCTTCTCTTCTTACAGTTGCGACTCCAATGCCTGTAACTCTGGGTTCTCAGTGAGGTTTTCGTAGGTCTGGGCATTGCGGTTACTCAGTTGCTTGCACTCCAAGGTAAGAGATTTTAATCTTTCGACTCTGCTCCGGGCAGTTGCTTCCCTTTGGTCTCTTATCTTTTGAGGGGTCTTTGGTATTTTGCGTAGCTCCAAGTCTGTTATGCATTGTTGTAATTAGTGAATTATGTCTTCAAGTTGTGCCGCCTACTGTGGAACTCTCTCTTTGGCCTGTACTTCGATGGTTGTTATAGAGCGAAGTGTTCTAGTGACCCTTTCCTTTACTTCGAGTTGCTCTGTGAGCAACTATTCCTTTTCTTTACGTATCTAGGTTTTCTCTTCATTGAACTGTACTTGGAGAGAAATATTATCTCATTCTGTAGTACTGCACTTCTCTAGAAGGTCTTTTTGTAGTTGTGATAAATCCTAGGTGTCTTTTGCTGTCTATTCTTGAGCTTGTTGAAGGTGAGCTTCAACTGTATTAGCGATGCAACGTAGTTGGGTTGGCTCATCATCTAGTTATGTTGTTCCCACTAACAGAGGCGCAATAGAAACTATGCAGTTGCACTGTAGTGTCTGCTGCACTCCTTGGAGCTCATCCTTAATATGATGGAACACCTCCTCCTCCTTAGCTTCTTACTTCTCTACTATATCCAGAAAAGCATCGTTTAGTGCTACGACGATGAATTCGAATTCGTCTGAGGTGATGGTAGTCTCAAATTTGGTTCTGGTGGCTTTCACTTTCTTCCAGGATGAGGGTTTCGGTGGGGAAGCCTTCCTTTTATTTCATGGGTCATCCTTGTCTCTAGGCGGTGAAATATCACCTTTCTTTTTTTCAACTTCTACGCCCTCTATCTCTTCGCCGTCACCTCCTTTCTCAGGTGAGATAGAAGCAATATTCGTAGAGGTACTGCCTACATCTTGGGCGTCCTCATTCTTCTTTGTCTTGCTGGGTCCAGGGGTATCATGCGCTGCTTCGGGAATATCTATATCAGATATATCTGTGGGGTCTGTTGGAATGAGGAGGTCCACCAACCATTCCTTGGTGATTTCTTCCAAGTCATCCTCCATGAGCTTGTAGTATGATTGCAACTATTTTTTTTTCTCATCAGCACACGCTATGATATAGAACAAATGGTGGTCCACGTTGAATTTTATCAAGGGCCTGAACTTGTGGAGAGTGTTCGGGGTTATCGAAGGCTCATATTGGATAGTTTTCTTCAGCTGATTGTAGTACATATGGAACACGACATTTGACTTCCACTACCTATTCATGTCATTCCAGTACCACAATGTACTAAAATTTGTTGCCATAGGTTCAAACGGCTCGATGTTCGGGAAGGTCACACCTTCTGGCATCTCCCATGCGATGAAAACAATCAGTATGAGAAGCCAACTAAAGTGGAATTCATTTCCTTCGTCCTGTGCTTCCCTGCAATCCAGTTCCAACTGGTTCACCAAGTACTTCACCCAATTCATTTGTAGGCCCTCCGCGCACATCCCTACGAGGTCGACTACAAAACCAATCACTTGGGTGGGTCAATTATTGCGAACTAACTTTCCTATTAACATTTGGCAGGCTAGGTGCACTGCGACGCTCTGGATAGAGGCTACCTTGTAGCCTTGCATGCCCTTATCTACATAGTCGTAAGTGTCCTTTATCTTCTAGGTGAGAGCATGATCTACGGTCTTTCCAGGGTAGAAATCCTGTGGTTCAGGGCCTTGCATGCTTAGCCCTGTGATCTAATTGATCAATGTCGGATCCACTATGATGCGGCGGTTCAACCAAAATTATCCTCCATGGTAACAGAACATCAGTAGTTTGACGCATCCATTCACTTCTTGATACCTTCCAAAGTGTGGGATATTCATGACGTGGAGCAGTGTGGACTGCACAAGGTTCATCTTCCATTATTGAGGGACAATCTTTGAGTTCTTTCCTTTTGTTCTAGTCAAGTACTTATGCGGGGAGAGATTTCTATAAACCTTCCTTTCATCGAGGTTGAAGTCACTAAATTTCAATGCTGCGATCTTGTCTTGGTCAGCACGAACTACATGTACCCCTTTCGGGAGGTACGTCGTAACCAAGGTATACTCAAAATCTCTAGGAACATTGTCCTGATTTATTTCACCACTCAGAGGGGGTAGATAGGTGGGTAGTATACTTAGGATTAACATGGCATTAGAGAGATCATCCCTATGCTTAGTTATCTTTTCGTCTACAGGTCGGGATGGTCCAACTCGAGTAGTGGATGGGGATGCTTGCACTGTCCTGGTGTATGAAGCCTGGATAGCTTCATACATCGACATGACTCTCCCATCAATCAATTCGATGAGTACTTTAGTTACTGATTCTTCAACTACAGTGAGTTTGACGGACATACGCGCTCGGGATTTAAAAATTATCGGGGTCACATCTAACTTAGAAACTGCACTAGAATAAACTACAAGAGTGCAATGATCTATGTATACAATTCACTTAGTCTACGAGATCAAACTCTTAGTTAGAAAAACTATTCTTCATGCATGGCACGATCTGATAAGTAGGCAACTCGGTAAAAGTTCGTTTGCAACAGTTATGAGACTCTATTAACTCTTGTTCAAGCCATTATGGCATGGTCCAACGGTCTGATGACGAGCCCTTATTTATTTTCTGCCCATTCGGAGCAGAAGTCGAACAAACATATTGGCCCTAATGGATATATTGCTTCGTCATGAGGAAGTGCCATGTGTCGCTATTCTGATATCTCGACGAAGCTCCAATTCTGCAAATATTCTTTCTGTGAAGTTCCCTCTGGAATATTCTGTATCATTTCAATCTTATCCCTCTTCTTACTTATCTTTCTATCCTTCTTTCAAGTAAGCTTCGTCTTAGTAGTCCTTTTTCCATTCTGGTTCTCATCTTCTTTCGACATAGTCACTCCATGCTGTGGAAATTCTTTCCTAGGGTTCAGGGGTAATACCTCTTCTTTATCTCAGATAGGTACTTTCGTCTTCTATGAGTTCTATAATTCTCTTACAGCTTCGACATCTTGGTTTCTAGTGTCAAATAGCTTTGATTTGTTCTTTTGTTCTTCAATCAACTGTGTGATCTTAATGGTCATGAAATCTTTTAATTCTTGTTTCTTCTTCTCCAAAACTTCTTTTTCTTCTTTTTGTCTGGCTTGATCTCCTTCAATCCAAGGTTTCCCTAGTAACATGGTAAACGGGGTGTTGTCTTCAATAAATTTAGTAATCTCAAAATCTTCTTCTGTCAAAGTACCGTTGACAGTCATAGGTATCTGAGTGAGCCTTCCACATAGGTTTACGAGTTTTCATCTGAATAACCCTAGTCCTCCCAATGAAGGAATCATAGCAGGCCTTCCTATATCTTCCCAAGTTCTTTCTTTCATAATGTTGATGTGTGTTTCTTCATCTAGAACATAGTCGATGTCGAAGTCTCCTATCCTTATTTCGATGCATTCTTTTTCTTTAAATATCTCTAATAACCTAACATGTATGTAGTCATTCAAGGTTTTTTTCATCTATGGAAATACTTTCTCGGATCCTTTCTGGGATTCTGCCATAATCTTATTTTCTTGATCTTCCTTAGGGATTTCTTAGTTCAGATTCATTCTGTCAATCTTAGAAATCATTCTAGGGAAATCCAAAACTTCATTGTCCATATCCTCACAACAGAGGCAACGAGGTATTCCACCAGGGCATTCCTTCACCAGATGTCCTGGTTTTCTGCAAATGTAATGGAGGGTTAATCCTCTATTTCTTTTAAATGATCCCCGACCTCGTATGTACTGTGCACTAGGATCATGGTAGCTAGCCTACAAAAAAATCTTTCTAGGATCCTTCATCCATTCCTTAGTCCAAACATTCTTTATATGCATAGGTATAACATATCTATCACTATTCTTATTAGATCTACCCATATCAAACCTTCTTTCATCTATTAATGCCCTAGTTTTCAAACTAGGACAGACTCTATTAAACATACCTAGATCCATACTCTAGAAAAAAAAATTCCACTTATCTTACTTCTACAGAGCACAAAGCTTTCAGATCTAAAAATTTTAACTATTCTTACCTTTATGAGAGCATAGAGCTTTTATATCTTACCTTTTTAATCAGATGTCCTCACTTTTACCTTTCTTAGAGCACAAAGCTTCGAGATCTTTCTTCTTTCCATATGATCCAACCTCTTTTCTTCATCATAGAGCTTTATAAATCGATTAGGGTACTGCGCCCTAGGGCACAGATCTTCGTACAAGGCTTTTAGGTCAACCTTTTGCAAAAATATTCTTCTTCTTAGTTCCCATCAATCACAGTTTTAGGTCTCGACAACGAAACCATTTGTTGGCATAAGCGCAGACCTAGGGTTCAACGCTACAACAACGCACCAAAAAAACCCTAACTACTAGCTCTTTCGAAAACACCTGCAAAGCAGATGAAGTCTCCCTCGAGGTAGAGGCAGAGATGGTTGCAAGAATCAGGTGTTTGCAACCTTAGCTGGGACACATATTTGTGATTCTAGTACTTAATAAAGCATTTAGCACCGTCAGTTCCTTAATATACAATTAATAACCACTTCACTGGTAAAACAAAGCTTCGCATCATTCACAATGATCTAAGGTATTCAAGCACTTAGCATAGGTAAATAGTTCAGATCTGGTAGATGAAGCACTGAGCATATCCATATATATCAGATCTAACATTCTACATATCATTAGCACTAAGCATAAGTAGATCTATCTAGTTATCTTAAAGCACTTAGCAAAAGAATATATAAACACATTAAGACAAGCACAAAGCAAGACAACACAATGTTTACGTGGTTCACCCCCACCCTGGGTCTACATCCACCAACTCTTCTTCTTTATTTCCTTCTTCAATTGGTTACAAGCACATAGCCATGAAAACCCTACTCCGCAGAGGAAAGAATATCTACGCAGCTCGCCAGATCCTTCTTTCTTGTGTTACAACACTAAGCCTTCCACCGTCAGTTACAAACACTTGCACTTATCTCTGCAAGTCTCTCACAGTCATGCACAAAACACTTATAACCCTACTTGCACTTAGCATACATCACATAGATGTTGATAGATATATCTCTCCTTACATTCCCTAGATATCTATTTATACATTACAAAATAGGCCTAAGCATGGGTAAAACCCATGGGCCGACATCCCATTCCCGTTACATATTCCCAAAAACCCAAAAAGGGGCCCAAAAGGGGGCCTGGGATCCCGTGATCTCCTCTTCATCTTGCGCTCCTCCTTTGACAAACTATCGAAGTCCCAAAATAGGTCTACATGACCAATAAACTCCCAAAAGTTGGTCAAGGGCCAACAATCATATTTATCCTTATAAATTCTAAATAATTGTTTAAGAGTTTATAGGGTTTCAAAATGGGTTTAATATTATTTTTAGCCAAAATTTTAGAGATTTGATTGGTAGTGACTTGGATGTAGGGAAGAGAAATAAGAGTTAGTGGCTAGGAAGACGAGGATTCTTTCGGTTTGGGATATGGAGTAACCATTGGACATACAAGATTTAGTTATGTTTCCTTTTTCTTTCTCTAAGAATTGGGGAGCAGAGATACATATGACTGGAGTAATCATAGCTTTTAGAACAATTAATTTTTGTGTTGGACAATGATGGTATTGGGCATGAAGGTATCTATTTGTATGATTCTTCTTCTTATAAACTTGGTCACTGAGAGAGCCATCATGAAGACCAGAGATAAGAATATCCAAAATGGAAGGGAGATATCTTTTTGTATTTCCATAGTAAAATGGATATGGGGGAAAATGCTATTAATATGGTTAAGGAAAGAGATAAGGGAGGAATGGCCATGATGTTAGACAATGAATGTTTGATCAACAAATCTAAACCAACACTTTGGTTTGAAGTGAAATTTTTTTAGGGATAAAGTCCCAAAATATTCAATAAAAATATTAGTAACTATTGGGTATAAGGATGATCCCATGGTTGTACCTTCAATTTTTTCATATTATGTCCCTTTAAAAGTGAAGAAAGTATATGTGAGACAAATTTCAATAAGGTTAATGGTTTCAGAGTCTACTAATTTGGAGGTCAAGTGAAATTTGTCATTTCTTATGTAAGTCAAGTGAAAATTTTCATTTCTTATGTATTCTCTATTATATGAGGTATTTTATTTTGTCCATTCCAAACATAATTTATATATTTTATTTATTTCAATTTTTGTGTATTTTTTCTAAGAGTTCCTTTGTGGGACCATGGTTCATTTAAGTATTCCATACTAGTATCACATGAGGTAAACTTCGTGCACATAATCTTATCCTCACTCACACCAATTCCATCCTCTTTTCAACTTTCTCTACATGTGAGAACACTTGCTTATTTGATAAATACAAATTTGGTTGTGAGCTAAGAATACAAGCCAAGTGGAAAATAAAAGGTAGTTGAAGTTGGTGCACTAATTGAATAAATACAAAGTTGGTTGTGAGCTAAGAATATGACCCAAGTTGAAAATAAAAGGTAGTTGATCTTCGTGCATTAATTGGCTTTTAGTATTTTCAATGGATTCAAGGAAAAATGTGAAGTTGGACCATTTGGTATTTTCCATAGAATATTTTCTCAACCAAAACCAAAGTGAATAATTCCAAACTATGATGAAATTGTAGATATACCGATTTATAGTATATTGTACACACAATTCTTGGGTTATTGTAATCTTCAAAATTTAATTGAACACAAATGAAATTGAGCATTTTACTTATTGTATTGAAAATAAAAATTCATTGATGAGTTCATGTAAAAAATTTCTTAGTTTCCACTGGTGAATGAAATGCAATTAATGCTCCTCAAAAAATTATTTTCTACTATCACACCTATTCATAAATCCACGCTTTTAGATGACTACACTAGTTCATGGTTTATTACAAATTGGCCAATTTCGGTTCAACGAAGAAGTGAATTCACAAGTTATTACAAAATTGCCAACTATGGCTCAACGAAGAAGTACAATGGAAAGAAAATTTTCATTATGAGGAGTTGTTGTTTGGAAATGTTTTTGTTACTCTTAGTTATTTGACTAAAGTTCTCAACAAAATGTACACAATAGACTTAGAATATGGATATGTAGCATTGATTGAAAATTTGGATCAGAAATAAGGATGAAGGGAAAAAAATCATTTACTAATAGGTTTTTTTCGTATTGGAAATATTTTCAAAAAAAAGGGAATGGTGTAACGAAAAGAATCGGAACATTGACAAGAAAATGACTGCGGGTGATTCCCAATCAAATGGGGATTGTGCTTGGAATGGTGCATATTCTTAGTGCACAAGGATAAGTTGCATGAGGATTATACACATACATCAAGCACATGGCTAGACAAATCACCAAGAGCATGATAATACAGTTTTTCAAGCAAGTAATTTCACCTTCACGAAGTAGAGGAAGTTGATAAGAGTTGGAGAAGGTTTCAAATTAGACTAAGTGTTGGGTGACCAGGCTAAAGGATTTTTATAAAGAAAAATGGAAGGAAAACCAATGATGGGCCAAAGAATGGTAATAAGATTGGTAAACTATTCGTGTTGACTTTAATTTATCAATCTAGGGATGTGCTTCTTTAATGAGGTATTGTGCCTTATATGTGAAAATATAGTAGTACATTCTAATTTATAGACTTGATGAAGAATGTGTAACCTAAGTCTAGATTTAATGTTGTTGTCCCTTTCTTTTAAACATTGTTTCTCATGACCTTCACTATACTTTCTTAGGAGAAGCAAGAGAGGTTATAGAATTACTTTGTTGGTTGATATATGTTGTGGATTCAGTGTAACCCTTAGAAAAACAATAATAAAATCTTCCAAATAAATAAAGAGAAATAAAATTCACGGTACATCATTGGTGCCTAAAGACACCATTTCAAAACTTAAACAAATTTACTTATGATCATAATTCCACAATGTATAATTCACACTACATGTCATCATTATTTTGAAATGACCCATCGGGTCCTTTCTTTATAGTCTCAATATCTAACCAAATTCCTTGGAATGGAGAAGATCATGTCAACATACAACAATAAGTGGTCATAGTTGACTCCATCAAATTTTGATTTTCTAGTTAAGTAGTTGAACCAATTCGAACTGAACATCCATGCATCAAACCTGTAGTCAAATTCTCAACAGGTCAAGCCATCAATCTATTGTCTTCGGTTGCTATTCGATTGTCCAACCAAAAGGCTAGTCAACTACGCAAACAACTATTGTCGTATTCTATTCGACAACTTGACTGAATGTCTCCAAATATGAGTGGACCATCTGAATGATTCTCTCTAGTATAAATATGTTGAACCAACAAAACTTGAGGTTCTAACACCCCGTCCCCCCATAAAAGCATAGCTCTCGAGATTTAGGAGGTGAAATTAAGTCATCAAAACACCACCTGATAATTGTAGTTTCATATCACAGAGTTTAACAAACTCATATTCAAAAAATTGTTTGATAAAGATATCAACAATCTAATCATCAATTTTGTAGTATAAAAGAGTGACAACTTTCTCTTGAATGAACTTAAAAAAAAATGAACATGAAGTTCAACATGTTTCCTTTTATTGTGAGAAACAATATTGTCAACAACCTTGATATCACTTTTATTATCACTATAAAGAGTGGTCAAAGTATGGAGAGGAAACCCAAGTTCACCCGAGAGCTGGTGAATCCAATATGCCTCTATTCCTGCATTAATGGTGCCATGATACTCATCTTCTATAGTCAACAAATATACTACCTTATATTTATTAAATGACCAAACCAACGGTCTGGTGCTAAAGAAAAACAAAACAAAAAGCAGACTTCTGATAATCAGTGAAGCCAACTAATGTGCTTGAAATTCGACAATGTTTGATACCAAGGTGAGTTGTACCCTTGAGATGATGGAAAATTATTTTGACATATTTTTAGTGGATTTCTATGAGATCTTGGATAAATTCTAAGAAACCACACTAACAACAAAAGAGATGTCACGTCAAGTGTGAGTGAGATAAATAATAATATTGATAATGTGTAGCATCGACTTTAAGGGACTGACATGTTTTATTCATCTTAACTCCATACTGAAAAGGAGTAGCACATGGATTCCAATATATCATATTAAAACATGTCAAAATATCCAATACATATTTAGATTGAGAAAGAAACAAACCATCATGTAGAGGTAAAATTTCACGAATGTTCCATATAACTAAAAGCATTGGGTGGGCAGAGGTTGTAGTGGATGTTATTTTTCGGTGCTTTTATTTTCAAAATTCATCAATGCACTCTTAACCAACCCACTCTAGTGCATTAATATAACACAAAATGCATAGTTACCTTTACAACTATTTTTCCCTAGTGTGTTTATAATTATTATGCACTTGTTTTTCCTTTTTCACTAAGCACCAATTCTTTTTAGTTTGTGTATATATATTTTTAGCAATGGTGCATTTAATATAGCATGTTACCTAGTGTTTGTATAATTATTACATGTCAGTGAGTTTATTACCATGTGAACCAAAGGGTAGTCAAATTTTGAATATTCGAGGTAAGATGTTGATGTCATTATTTTTAATAAGCTCCAGTGCGTATATTATACTAACAACATTGGTTTGTACATTAAATTTATGATCCATATTTTATGAGGAGAACAAAATGAATACAGATTATTAAAATATGCTTAACACAAAATAATAGAGATACAATAAAACTGGTTTTCTATTCAATAAGTAAATAAGCTGAAACTGTAAAAATTAGCGGGAAACATGCTTGCTGGAATGGTGGCGGCTTATCTCTGAGAAGAGATGTGATAGTTGTGCTCATTCGTAAGAATATGGTTACAATGAGGCTCTGAAGGCCTTTTTAAAATAAATAGGAATGTCAAAAACCTTAGACATCCAAAAACCTAACCGTAGAAGATGAAGTGCCAAAACTCATGTGGGCCCCATTGGGGTAAGTTAGTACATCAACTTCCCAGGGTCATAACTTTTGCATATGCTCTTTGTTTTAGGTGCATGATAGCCTGATGGAAAGGTCTAACCAAGAAGAAAAAATTTCAATTGGCCTAGTTCAGTGGCTTCGACAGTCACCTACCGCAAATCCCCAAAAAGGTCGTTTAGGGCCTCAAAACGGCCCCAAAAGTTTGGAACCTGAAAAACTGTCGAAAAACTGCCAAGGTGGAAAATTGTTTTTCGAGCTAGTGGAATAGGTGGGTGGCCACCGATATCTACCTGGATCAATCCTCCCTCCTTAGGAAGGAATGGTATCCATTGCGTTGAGTTCCCTCATCATATGAGGAATGTTCTGTTGAATTTGGCCCCGAGTGAACCACTTGCCTTGGTGTAGGATTTGCCCTGCTTTGACGATGCGATAAAGATGGATCATTTGTTGTCGAGTGCCCTTGATCTATGTGTCCACAATCTGATCATTAGATGTCTGTTGCATGAAGTCAGGGTTGATCTCTATTGGTTTCAATTTCTTTGCTATCTCTGAGGTGTCCAATAATGGTGGGAAATATGCCCAAAGGAGAGCCACGTTGAAGACTAGATGTAGACCAAGGAAGGGGGGGATGTTGAGCTCAAAATTATTGTCACCCACAACCTTGGTGATGGTGTATGACTCATAACTGAGTGGGAAAATATTTCGATGGGGTCCTATAAGGCGTTATTTCTACAAATGAAACCAAATTTTTTTGCCCGCCTGAAACTTATGTGGCACCCAATGTTGATCATGGCATTACTTGTACTTGGCATTAGACTTCTGTAGAATATCCTGAACTTGTTGGTGGATGTGCTAGATCCGCTCAATGATTCGGGTGGCTTTGTCATATTCTGGTGGAGGAGGGGACGATTCGACCGAGGTGGTCTCCAGGGGTAGTGAAACATCCATGGGGCCCAATGGTTGGAATCCTAACCCCACCTATGTTGGAAGATTGGTTGTTGTCATTGATGTAAATCCTAGTCATTGTTTTTCGACCACAAGATTGATGAAAGTATTTGGACATGAAGGACAATGTACATGCAGAAACAAAACCCATGGATGGATAATACACAACATGTTGTTTCTTGTGGTAGGTGGCATGTCATGTGGATCCTCATGGTTGAGGAGAAATGAATTATTGAAGATGACAAAGTAAATTGAAGAAGGAAGTACATGTAGGCCTTGAAGATAATTAAAGAAAATAATTACAAAATAAGAAAGTGTCAATTCGGAACCTAATGTTAAAAGGAAGTGATGTAAATGGTATAAATACATATCATTATACATTCATTTGATACAAAAGTTGAATTTCAGAGGAAATCATAAATAAAGAAGGTTGGATTTCAAGGGAGGATGAAGTCTTTTGGTGATTTGTTCTAAGGTATGTTATTTTTAGGTCATCTTACCATTTTATATATAACTTGTTTTATAGAACGATTGAGATGGTGAAATTGCTATGGTATTGAGAATACATATCAAGGTACCCGTGGTAAAAGTTTCAGTGCTCGATTCACTATAATTATGGATATACACTCTGTGGAAGATAGGGTTTTTGATGAGTCTTGAATCTAGTTAATAAACAGGTGTTCTGGGTAAAACAATCATAAATTATTCATAGAGAATCCAAATTAAGTGGGACCAATTTCATTGGAAATATTGTGGACTTTGGTTTCTTGTGTACGAGTTTCAGAATCAGATGTTAAATATTGATCGTGGGGCATTCTATACAAGTTCTCTCTCCTTAATAAATCATAATTGAACAAAGTCTACCATTGTTTCTATAACTTCTTTTTGGGGAGGATTCAAGGAGTGAAACTTGGAGGAGTTTCAGAGAATACATTGAGTAATATTATCTACAGGATTAGATTATTCCAAGAATTGAAGAATTACAGAAGTTGAATAAGCCTGAGGAAGCATTATCAGGCTCTATGTGATGGTTGGTTGATAGTGATGATTTAATGTAAAGTTTTATTATCTCTCATATATTCTTGGGTGGAAGGAAGGGGAAAGGATGGAGTGTTCAAAC
Source organism: Picea sitchensis (assembly GCA_010110895.2). Classification (NCBI taxonomy): domain Eukaryota; kingdom Viridiplantae; phylum Streptophyta; class Pinopsida; order Pinales; family Pinaceae; genus Picea; species Picea sitchensis. Next base: position 81,180 of record SNQJ01S0005482.1, on the reverse strand, counting down.
CTTTCTTTATATTGGAGGATTGTATCTTCCTCTTGGAGTTTTATCCCTCCCTTTATATTTGGAAGTTGTATCTACCTTTGGAAGTCATTACTTCCCTTGAACAATAACTATTGATTATTTCTCATATATTATG
>SNQJ01S0005482.1:44031-80997 GCA_010110895.2 Picea sitchensis | reverse complement strand
TGAACAATAACTATTGATTATTTCTCATATATTATGCATGGTGTATTGTGGTGTATTGGTGTAACTCTTATACTATTGTTCATTTCTCATATTGATTCACCGCACTCTTATAATTGAATCGTTTAAGTATAAGTTGAAAATGTTTTTAAATTGTACTTGATACTGATTCACCCCCTCTCAGTATCAACAATTGGTATCAGAGCGGGTTACCTTCAATACAGTTTAACCACTGGAAGGAAGATTCTAAGAAGAAATGGAAGAAAAAATTCCAAATGGGATTCCACCATTTGATGGAAGCAATTTTGAATACTGGAGTAATAGAATCAAAAATTACTTGAAATCTCTTGGGGAAGATGTTTGGTTCTCATTTTCTTAAGGATGCAAAGATTTGAAGAAACCAAAGACTACAGCTCAGAAGGAAGAAAAAAGGAACAACAAATTAGCAATAGATACCATCCTGAATGGATTGACAGATTCAGTGAAATCCAAGGTGGGGTCATGTGCATCATCAAAAGAGATGTTGAATTTGAATGTCCTCATCCAAGGATTGAAAGAGATGACACTGAAGAATAAAATCATGAAGAAGAAATTATTCAACAAGAAGATGAGAATCTTGAAAAATTGAAGCATGTTGAGATTGAAAATAACAAGCTCAAAGACACGCATATAAAACTCAGAAGTGAATTGGGTAGTTGTGAAAAGACAGTTGTAAGCTTGAAGAAACAATTAGAAGACTTTGAGAAACTAAGAGAATAAAACATTTCCTTCAAAACTCTACTTGAAGAAGAAAGAAGAATAGGAGAAGTAAGAAATGTCCAGATGATGAAGAAAGAAGAAGATTGTGAGAAACTTGAACAAGAATTTGTCTCATTGAGGAAGAGATCAAGAAAATCTGAAGTGCCAAGAGAATTAACACATCTTGGATGCATGGGTGAAACGTCATACAGAGAAGATGCAAATACCAACAGGAAGGTTGAAGAAAGAGCTACACAGACAGTTGATGAGAAGTGGACCAGGATACCAGAAACAAGGAATGATTACAAAAGAGATGAATATCGAGGAAGACTTCCTACCTTCAGGAATCAAAGAAACTTCAATCAGTATGAAGGAAACTACAAAAGAGTAGATCATGAACCCATATGGACTACATCACAAAGAAGGACACTTACTCCAAGGTATAAAAATTTCTTTCTTGGTCATTGTTATACTTGAAATTTTTTTGGACATAAGGAAATTAATTGCAGAAACAATGAAAGGAACAAATACGGAAGAAGCATGAATGGTGTAAATAGAAGATATGGAAATAATCATGGATTTTTCAACAAACGTTATAATTAATTATGTTGGTCACAAAGAAGGAGATTGTAGATACATGAATGAATATGTCTCTATGCCAACCAAAGTATGGATAAGGAAAGAGATTTCAAACAATGAAGATTGTCGAATAGCATTAACCACTGAAGAATGTAAAGAAGAAGATGAATGGTACATAGACAGTGGATGTTCTTCACACATGACCGGGGATCAAGACAAATTCATCATCTTGAAGAGAAAGGGTGGCAATGTTGCATTTGGAGATGATTCATTTTCCAAAATACTTGTAGAAGGTATAGTAGAGATTGGAAGAAAAAATGTAAAAGCAAAGAACGTTCTATTTTTTGAAGAATTGAAGCATAATCTACTCAGTGTTAGTAAAATGTGTGATCAGGGATAAACTCTTACGTTTCACTCCCGAAAATGTAAAATCAGATAAAATAACTCAGGAAGATTGGTTGCAATTGCAACAAGAAGACTGAACAACATATACATCCTAGCCATGAAGAAGAGAGAGAAGACAAAAGCCACACAAAAGGATTCCAAGGAAGAAAAAGTCCCAAAGACCAAAATTAAGGATGAAGTATTATTGAGTGCCGCATGTTCAGGGGGAGCATCCCCAAAGAAGAAGGTCACCTTATGCCATTGAACTTAGGGGGAGAAGCCCTACCCTTTGACATTGATTTTAAAGGGGTAGAGAAATTGGGATCATGATGATAGGGGGAGCATGAGTGTTTCCATCAATGACAAAGGGGCAGATTGCAGGAAGATTGGTTGTTGTCATTGATGTCAACCCTAGTCATTGGTTTTGGACCGCAAGATTTATGAAGGTATTTGGACATGAAGGACAATGTACATGCATAAACAAAACACATGGATGGATAGTATACATCATGTTGTTTTTGATGGTAGGTTTCATCTCACGTGGATCCTCATGGTTGAGGAGAAATAAATTTTTGGAGACTTCACAGTATCCCACAAATATTCCCTTTTTTCCTCAGGGTTCCATCTTGTTTCTCTTCTCTTTAGAAATATGTATAAATACTGGGCAGCCAAATATTTTGAGATGGCTTACCTCTGGCTTCTTTTCGGTGAACATCTCTTCCGGGGTCTTGAACCCAAGTGCGCTATGGGACAATCAATTTTGTACATATACTGTTGTCATTGTTGCTTCTTCCCATAAGCACATTGGAAGATATTGATCATGGATCATGGCCTTCACTGCTTCCATTATCGTTCTGTTCTTTCTTTCTGCCACACCATTTTGTTGAGGATTGTAGGGAGTGGTGAGCTCCCTCTTGATCTCAAAATCTTTGCAAAAGTTCACAAACTCTTTCGAGGTGTATTCACCTCCATTATCTAACCTGAGTATATTGATATTTCTTTCAAAAATATTCTCTATCAAGGCTTTGAATTCCTTGAATTTATTGAACACTTCATCTTTTGATTTCAAAAAGTACACCGAGGTCTTACAAGAATAATCATCAATAAAATATACATAGTATACATACCCATTGATGGAGGATGATGGAATTGGGCCACACACATCTGAATGAATGAGTTCTAGGACTCCTTCTGCTTTGTTGTCCCTCTTCGAAAAATGTCTCTTGATGTTCTTCCCTTCTGCACATCCATTGCACACAGCTTCATGGTCAACCTTGAGTTCTGGTAGACCTGTGACTTCTTTTCATACGTATGGTAGTGCCTTGTAGTTGATCTGGGATAATATTTTATGCAAAAATTTACATGGATTCTTAATGGCATGGGTCATGGCTACTTCTGAGTGACCCTTTAGCTTATACAATCCACCTTCTTATTTTCCAATGAAGATTGCTTCTTTTATGGTTTCTCCTTTCACCCACATAAGAACTTATCCATCTATAAAGGAAACTCTGAATTCTTTATTTTCTAAAGATAATATGGAGAGTAGGTTCTTTGTTAAACCTGGTACATAGAGTACATCCTTCATCTTCATTGAGTTCCCTTAGTTAAGCTTGTAGTTTGATTCTCCCACTCCCTTGATAGGGTATTGGTAATCATCTCCAAGTGCCACTTTCTAAGAAAACTTATTTTCTGAAATGCAAGAGAGAATATCTCTTTGACCTGTCATGTTCTTGGAGGCACCACTATCAATGAGCCAAGTGTCCTCTCAAGGTGTTACCGATCCTAAGAGGGACGAAATTAAAACATATTCTTTAATTTGTTCTCTTAGCATCTTTGCGGGTGGCTTTTCATATTCAACTGCATGGGCATGGTGCCTCTTATTTTTTCTCTTGTATTCTTCTCATCTAGCTGGAAAATATCTCACAATATTTTTCATCTTGTCACAATGGTAGCATTGGACATATGAGTAATGTCTTTCCTTTCATTGTCATTTCTTCTTGAATCTCTTTGGTTGAGATTTGTTTTAGGGATGAGACTCTTTAAGATTTTCTTTCTGGAAGTGAGACTTATTTCTTCCTCCTTTAGTGTGAGTAGCTAGGGCATGATCTTCATCTCTTGATAGTAAAGCCTCTTAGTTAGCTACTCTTGATTCTTCTTGAATGCATTCTTCCCATAGACCGTCAAATTTTAGTTTCTCTTTTCTTGCACAAATGGTTTGGATGAATGAATCCCAAGGTCTTGAGAGACCATTAAGGGTCTTCATTATGAGTTCATATTCATCTATGGTATCTCAAATTGCTTCTAACTGTTATTTTAAGTCTAATATTCTGGAGAAGTATTCTTGGATTGATTCTCCTCTCTGCATCCTTGTATTCTTGAGATAAGTTCTTAGATTCATCTTCTGGTTTATGTTCTTTCCTTCATATAGTCTATTTAGGGCATCAACAATTTCTTTCAGAATCTTCTTTGATGACACATAAGGAATCAAGTGATCTTTGATTGAATTTGCAATGATTCTTTTGGCCATGATTATGTCCTTTTGGTGCTTTTCTTTGTCTTTAGCATCGTCGGGCTCCAACACTTCTTCTTTGACTAATCTTGCTAGGTCATTCTCTTCAAGAATGAGACCAATCCTATACTTCCAGGCACAAAAATTTTCCACACCTTCCATCTCATCAACAAGCTTAGTGCTTCCAGACATATTTTACGAGGAGGTACACTTGGATGAGGCGAGTAGCCTAGTGTGTTTGGATTTCAGAAAATCCAACTTTTACCCCTCCAAACTTGATCTGCAGATTTTTGCACTGGTGCTTCTAGTTTTCTGGTACCTCTGGTACTCTGGTACTTCTAGTACTATGGTTTTTTGGTACTTCTTGTACTTTGTGAAACTAGGGTTTGACTTTTTGGAAGATCTAGCCACTGAAAAGTTGCACTGATGATTCCAAAGTGATCCTTGAGGAAGGACACACTTTTCTAGATGGTTTTAGGGATAAAATACTTCATCAACAAAACTCCTTAATTTTCATGTATGGAAATAGTGATGTTTTTGACTTTCTCTTGTGAAAGCTGCTCTCTTCAGCTTAACTCCGATACCATGTTAAGGTTTAAGACATTATTAGAGTTTTTTGCATTTCACTAGATAACAATATCATAAGGTAGGATCACTGAGAAATACACAATCACAAGAGACACATCATTTATCCTCAGAAACCCTCATGAGGGAGAAAACCCAACAAAACTTCTTTATTATAGATAGCCAATACAATGCCAAGAGATAACTCAGACAAAAATAGAAAGTCCTCTCCCAAGAATGTACCTCTCTCTCTCTCTTCTTCAACTGCAGCTCTGAAACTTGCTTCTCAATGAACAAGTGAGTGTGAGTCTAAGTGAGGCATTAACCTCCTTATTTATACAATTCTCGCATGTGTGAATGTGTATTTTCACTCGCAGGGCCGACTTCTTCTTCTGGGTGGTTATAACCACCTTGAATATATATATTCTAGGGCCAACTTCATTTTTTTCCTATTACACTTATGTTTTGACCAATGCACAAAAGGGGATTTGGTCATTTACAATACCCGAGATGATCAATGTGCAATAGGGAATTGATATAATGAATAATACATCAATAATAATTAAAATACTCTTTGCAGTTATATTATTTCAACAAGCCATACCATGTATTGTATTAATATATTCTTGTTTTCATTCAACTATGGAAACGCCATACCATGTATTAATATCGTCCTATTTTGTTTCCGTGTATTGATATCTTCGTGTGGAAACTTTTCAATTTAGTTTGAGAAAACTTGCACCTTCATGAAAACCACTTTAAACCAATGTACAAAGTAAAGCAGGAGGTGGGAGTAGTTTATTTTAGTCATAAATCTAGATGAATAAGAACTACACTTTTGCATGGATAGAAAATATACCCAATGTGTGCATGGATCACAAATAGTTAGGATAAGGATTGTGATGAGAATAAAAAAATCATAGTTTTACATGGATGATAAATATCACGAAAAATACATGATGTGATGCATGGATGGCAAGTAAATAGGATAAAGTTCGTGATGAGATTTAAAATCAAATATGGCTGGCTAATGTGGCACTATTTTGGCCACGCAAAATGGGCATTTATTTGCAATAAGGTGGTCTTTGTGTCGCCTATCTAGGGTTGGTAGGAGAGATAAATTGTTCTAGGCCTTGGTCACTCGTTATCTTCAATAGACTGGAAGTAAACACGTACACTAAAGTAATATCAAACACAACCAACACCTGAGAATAAAAATTTCTGGAAACTCCAGCTAAAGCCAAAGAGGAAACTGCTTCTATCTTGGCCAAGTTGGAGACCCACACATAACATTGATAGAAGTCATGGTCAACTTTACTTAAAAAGATGACGATGATGTAGTTTTCTTATAAATTGATGCCTAATGGTTTTGACTTCTAAACATGTTTGCTTGCATATCTATTCAGCGTTTGAATTTGAAACAAATAATCTCCTTGCTACGACTGTTTATCTGAATATTTCCCCCAATATATGCTCTTATAACGACCATAAAAGGTCCGAGTTTATCTCCATCAAAGTTTTTTTCCTTTTGTTGTGTAAGATCCCTATTGATTTACAACTATTTCTTTAAGTACATTTTTTCCTCCAAGATTATCCAGATACAAGAAACTATGCAGTAAAACAAGAAACAGAGTAGACAAAATTAGGAACGAGACTAAAGCTATAAAGGGAAAAGAAGAAAAGAATAAATTGAATCAAGAAACAAGGAACAGATCGTAACAAATGGTGCAACTGGCCAAAACAACTGGCAGTATACAGTCACATATTGTTGAGAAAACTTGATATTACACTTATAATGAACACTCCCTCTTAAACTCAACAGTTACAAACATCGGCACTGATAATGCCCAAGTGTTGTCTCTGAAAAATGAAAACAATTTTTCCTAATGGATTTGTAAAATTGTCTGGGAGATAATCTCTTGAGCCACAAAATTGAAGTGTGATTTCACCATTATTGACTAGCTCACATATGAAGTGAAAGTGAGTGTTAATGTGCTTGCTTTTTTTATGAAAAACATAGGTTTTGGATAAGGCAATTGCGGAAGTATTGTCACAAAAGATAGGGGTTGGCTCATTTTATGTATGTGACATGTCATTCAATAGTCTTCGTAGCCACATAGCTTGACAGGAAGCTAAGGTAGCAGCGACATACTCTGCCTCTACAGAAGATATTGAAACAATGGGTTTCTTCTTTGATGCCCAAGAAATTAGATTCATGCTTAGGTTAAAAGCATACCGTTAGGTACTTTTCCGGTCATCCAGGCTACCTGCAAAAAATTAGTGTAACTAGAAATATGATTATCTTCAGATTGAGAGTACCATAAACAAAAATTAAGAGTGCCAACAACATATCTCATAATCCTTTTCACCATCTTCTAGTGAGAATCTTTGAGAGATTGCATGAACATGGAAACAAATATGACTGCATAAATAATATCTGGTCTACTAGCTGTAAGATACAACAGGCTCCCTTCTAAGGTTTTATACAAGGTAGAATACATTGTGGGGCCTTCATCTTGCTTACTCAATTTTGTGCCTAGGGGTATGGGGGTTTTGGTTGGATTGTAGTCCTCCATTTGAAGAAGGATTCCATGAATTTTTTAAGATCTTCATATTGAATCTTCTTCTTTAAATATGCCTCCTCACGATGTATCCAACTCTCCTTTAGTGGACTACAAACTTCTCTCTAGGATCTGTGAAGTGTCTTACCTCCCACGCTCTGATACCATGACAAAACAAGAAACTGTGCAGGAAAACAAGAAAGAGAGTAGATAGAACTAAGAACGAGAATATGCAGAGCACACTATTGTTTTAGCTGATAGTCTAGAGCTATAAAGGAAAAAGAAGAAACTGAATCAAGAAACAAGGAATGGATCCTAACGGTCACTAGAAATCAGTTGAGATTATAGTTATAAGTAACACTGTGAACCCTCTCTAAGTATGTAACTCATATTGGGGCCTGAAGAAATATATGTTGTCTTTGATTTGACAATGTAATAGAGATCCTTTTGGGTAGAGATTGTGTTTGTGCCAACAGTTTTATCATCTTCCAGAAAAGGTCTTGGAAATATGAAGCAGGTTGTTATTGCAACCTCTTCATTTCAAAGAATGGTTCTTTCTAACCTATAAATTTCAGTCTTCTCCCCCCACAAAAAATATAGTGCTCTATTATACAAGTATATAGGAAGAATAATCACAACGGTGGGAATTTCATATTGATAGTGGTGGTTGGAGATCTATTCAAGAGATAAGCTAAAAATGCCATTGCTTCAGCCCAAAATGTAGTTGACAAACATTTCTCTTTGAGTAGGCTTCATGCCATGTTCATTATTGTCTGATTTTTCCTTTCAACCACTCCATTATGTTGTGGAGTATACCTGGTTGTAGTTTTCATGATGATGCCTTGTGATTTGCAGAAATTTGCAAATTCTTTGGAGTTGTATTCTCCTCCTCCATTTCACCTGATTGTTTTTACGTATTTGCCACTCTATTTTTCAGTTTCAACTTTGAATTCTTTAAATTTTGCAAAAGTTTCAGACTTGTGTCTAAGAAAATAGATCCAAATTTTCCTGCTAAAGTCATCAATAAATGTTAGAAAATAAAAGATACCATCTATGGAATTTGTTTGCATTGGTCCACATAGGTCACTATGAACAAGTTCGAGATGTTGTTTGGCTTGAGTGGAGGACTGTGGAAAACTAGTTCTCTTATGCTTTCCAGGGATGCAAGACTCACATGGGGGATTTTGCTCTTTGGAAATAGGGAGACCTTTGACCATGGAGTGCTTCTGTAGAAGACTTAGACTTTGAAAAGATAGATGTCCAAATATTGTATGCCAAACCATAGTTTCATTGGGAGTGGATGGACTTTGTGCATATGATTGGATCAGAATTGCAGTTCTGAGGGTCAGAGGAAACATCCTATTCTGAGTCATGTGGATTTCAGAGATCAATTTTCTGTTGGGGGTTTTATAGCCATGATGCTCCCTCAAAAAGTACCTTATAGCCATGTTCAATGAGTTGTCCTACACTTAACAGATTATGTTTTAGATCTGGAACATGATNAAGAATAGGTACAGTTCCTTTTCCTTGAAATTTGACTAAGGAATCATTTCCAAGTGTAATATTAGAGGAAATTGAAGAATCAATGCATGAAAGTAAATCTGTGTTACCTGTCATGTGATTGTTTCATCCACTGTCCAACAACCAGAGATCTTTATCTTGTTCTTCAGTCTTGTGGCATGAGAGAAACATACCTTTTGAGGTTTCTCCTGTAATATTTGAGACATGTGCTATGACTGAGGGTTGATATGCTTGCTTCTTCCGGCATTCAGATTCATAGTGTCCAAACTTTTTGGAGTAATAGCATTGTATGCTTGATTTTTCATTTGAGCTTCTCCCTTTGCCTCTTTGAGGCTCGAAACTCGGATTCTGGTACCGATGTATGTGACCTTGGAAGTTTTGACTCAGGTTCTATTATTTGTGACCTCCACTTGAGTGAGGGTTACTTGAACTGCTCCCTCTTCCTTGGTGACCTCTTCCTCTTCCTCTACCTCTCCCTTTGCTGAAAGAGAATTGAGTTTTGAAGGCATTGGCGATTGACTCATCTGTGAGATGCAGTCTGGTCTTGTGTGTCAATAGGGAACCAATTAGTTCATGTATTGAAAAACGTGATAGATCTTTGGATTCAAGGATTGTTGTAACGACCATTTCGAATTTCTTTGGTAAACTTCTAAGGACTTTCTCAACAATGTGTTGATCAGGGATGGCTTCACCAGTCAATGTGATATGGTTTATGATTCCCATGACTCTGGTCATAAACTGATCAATATTTTCAGACTCTGTCATTCTTAAAGTCTCAAAATGGGTCCTCAAGGTCTACAGTTTGACTATTTTGACCCTGTCATTTCCTTGGTAGGTTGATTTAAGGATGTCCCTGGCCTGTTTTGAAGTAACAACGCCTATGATTTTTGAGAAAATCGAGTCATCCACTAAATTTTGAATCTAGAATTTGGCTTTATTCTCTCTGTTCCTCTGTGTTGTCTGTGCAGTTCTCTATTGGTTTGTCATGGTGGAAAGGTCTACTGGATCTGGTTCCACATATACAAGATCCAATGGATCCCAACACTCTTGTTCCTACAAGAAGGGTCTCATTCGAAGAGACCAAAACTCATAATTCTTTCTAAGAAGAATCGGACCTTGAGTTGGTCCTGAATTACTAGACGTGGCCATCTTTAAAGAATTTAAAAACAACAAAAAAAAATTGTTGGTAAATTTTGTGTTTACTTGTTGCCTACGCATAAAACCAGGTATTCGAAGTTATTTCAGTGACTTCAGATAGAAAAACATTGTGTAGACCTCTTCTTTGACCTCGATCTAGCTGGATCTGACTATCTGAGCGTGAGATTTGTGTATTCAGAGCTCTGAGCTCTGTTATTTTGAAATTGTTGAAAATGTAATGGTAGAATTGGTCCAAATGCAAACTCAGCCCCACATGAGTAAGTATTGAGTACGAGCTCCTTCTCCACATGACCAGTACCCATGACCAATGGCTTAGATCATAAAGAGCACATCGTGTTTCACGACCTCGAGAGTAAAAGTGTGTGAGCCACTCCTCACTCTCCAACTCCTGAACTCCGAAAGGGGCTTAACAAGCCCTCCACTCCTCTCATATCCTTCCTCCACATGACCACGATGCTATGACAATGGTCCACTCTTCATGATTTCACAGTTCACGATGTTGCGATGCAACTCCAATCTTTCCTCCTTGGAATCCTGAAATCTGAAATTCTGATCTATCCTCTGCTGCAGATCAACGGTCCAGATCCTCCTATGATCTGACGGTCTAGATCCTTTAGGGATTTCAAAAATCGTTATTTCGTGACCGTTGAACTCTCATCATGATGTTCTCCAAACACCGAACTCTGAAATGTCAAAATTTTGGAGCCCCCCAAATCAATGATTCATGCTCCTCCTGATCTGATGGCTCAGATCACGTCGGAATTTCGTGTTTCGTGAGTTCTTAGAACTCTTTCCTCTGATTTATCAATTGTCGAAATTATGATGGTGCTTGGATATTCTGCCACCTGTCCTTTGATATCGACAGTCATGATTTCTCCCGAGTCTTCACCTTCATTCTCTCAATGCCAAAACGCCGATCCAGATCCAACGGTTGTAGTGATTTCATGATTTCGGGATTTCACTTATCGGGTTATGGAGTGCAGTCTCCTCTTCTCATCCAACTCCTGATTCCTGAATTCTTGATAGCATCACATCAACAACTCATGATATTTCTCGATCCAACGGCTCAAATCGAGTCGTGTTTTCGTGATTCATGAATTCTTACTGTCGTATTCTCTGACCTTTACTCCCTGTGAGTGAGCGAAATGCTGAGATATTGCCACATATCCTCCTTGATGGATGGTCCCAATGATTTCAGGATTTCGCGACTTCGTAAGTCGAATTTTCTCCTGTGCGCTCCAGAGGACTAAACCTCATGCACTTTCTCCCGAATTCGACGACTATCGGTCCTCTGCGCTAAATATGACGACTGGAAATCTTTTTCCTTTTCTACATGCTCCTCGTCCTTTCTGAACTCGATCGATGGCTCAGATTTGTTCGCAGGGCCGATCTTACGACTGCTATGTTTGTCCTTTGTTTCTTTGGCTTGTCCTTTGGTGCTTTTTGTAGAATTATCTCCGTAAAAAGGAATTTCACGAACTCTTTAAAGAACTTATGAATTTTTTCTCTTCTGCGGCTCTGTTTCCTCAATCTTTTATGAATTTCACGATTCTTTGCCTTCTGCAGCTCTGACTCCTCAATCTTTTGAGTGTATTTCTATCTGCTTTCTTGCGTTTTCTTTCTACAACGATCTTTTGAGTGGATAGCGGACTACGGATTTCTCTCCAGGCTTTGTGAAGAATCTGCATCCCATGCTCTGTTCACAATGTAAGCTCTGCGCTTCTTAGTATGGGGCTGCTCTCCAATCTATGTGAAGAGGCTTACGTTTGAAGCTCTGATACCATGATAAAATGAGAAGCAGAGAATACAAAGAAAGAGCGGAACATAAATAGTATTCAGTATATTGAGTATATGAGGAAAAGAGTACATATTAAAAGGGAAGAGAGCTGAGCTAAATAGGCTCAAGTGAATCAAGAACATCAAGAAACGATAGTATAGTTGGCCAGGACAACTGGCAAGTGTACATTCATACTCTTGAGGTTATATTATATTTAACAGAAATCATACGATGGAACTATTCACTTACATGCATGCACTACCATTCTTTGAAGGAAATATGTGTACATTGCATTAGAAATTGCTTACCTCCCATTAAATTGTTATTGTGGTTCATGGTCATTTATGATAAATGGTTTCTTTAAAAGCTTGTCATACCTTATAGAAATACCTTACATACATATAGTTCCATTATCTGATTCCGAATTATCAGAAACAGTGGCCCAAGGGTATAAGTTTTATTGGTTGTTGGCCTATATTATGAATCTAGTTACCTAATGAGTTATAATTTACATATTTCATTTATTCATGTTGAAGAGCTAACAAATAGTTTATGAAATTAGTTTTGGGTGGATATGAATTCCCTTTGTGTCCTTGGTTTATCCACACTTTTATCTCAAAGGTTCACTGCAAATAGATATCCTCTCTTTATCTTCTACTGAGGATTCTTCGTGCTAGGAATTTAGGGTATTTGGGAGTGACATTGTGATTTGTCCTAATTGAGAAACCATAATAGTTGAATTTTTTAGAGTGTGTTGTAATTAGATAGCTCCGATGAATAAGATAATGGGTTGATCCTATGCTTGTCTCTTTTGATCTCTTGTGATTGTTTTGGGGTTTCTTTCCTCCCTGCTTACCTCTATTAGGTGAGATGATTATTAGGTGAGATGATTCAGATATGAATTTGTTCCTGGGGAAGGGTGACTTCAAGAAAGACTCCAATTATTATGTTTAATAATTGGGTATGATCTACTTGAAAGGAAAGCAATGCACAAGAACCCTATGTTATTCAAAGCATGGTTACCTGATCAAATGTTCGTTGTACATGTTGGTGTAGACTAATTATCATTGTGGAAATGTTTTTGAATTACTAGTAAAACATGGAGTTACAATACAATGGTGGACTAAAACACCAAATATGTGCATGAATCTAGATAAACAAGCTCTAAGAACATGGAAGTTTTGTGTTGGATTGATTGTTTTGTTTCACCATTTGCTTGCTTGATTTTAATGCTCTTTACATCTAACCCTTGAAGTTTGTATTGAAGGTTTGTAATGAGATAGAAGGTATGTAGAGGGTGAGCTAGGAAATCTTTGTAACCTTGATGGGTTCTATTAGGGGATAAATTATAGGTTATAGGGATGAGTGATGTGATTAATTGGAATTACCTGAGTGGTTGCGAGGAAGGATTGAATAGTAAATTTGTTCAACACCAAGTATAATAGTAATCGAAATTACCTGAGTGGTTGCGAAGAAGGATTGAATAGTAAAGTTGTTGTCGTCTCTATTATTGTTCAAAAGTTTTATAAATAAACCTACCAAACAACATATCGTTGTCTCCCATATATTTGATAATTTGATTATTTTGAGAAGATTTATTAAATTTTATAAATAAACCTACCAAATAACATATCGTTATGTTCCATATGGTTGAGAAGAAGGATTGAATAGTAAAGTTGTTGTCGTCTCTATCATTGTTCAAAAGTTTTATAAATAAACCTACCAAACAACATATCGTTGTCTCCCATATATTTGATAATTTGATTATTTTGAGAAGATTTATTAAATTTTATAAATAAACCTACCAAATAACATATCGTTATGTTCCATATATTTGATGATACATATATTTGATGATAAAAAAAATATTATAGCAGAGATCAGATTAACTATTCTTTGCATGCATGCAGATGACACGAGTTCCCTGAATACCTTCTGAGAAAATACACTGGACACTCTATCATCATAAATGTTTTCGATCAACTTAATTACATGAAGAAGACTAAAAAAAACATAGACAATATAAATCTCCATGATAATGACACTATAAATCCACTATGTTAATGTTGCACGCTTAAACCAAAATAAAGATATGGTTACCATTTCACATGTCATTTCACATGTCATTTACCATGACACTATAAATCCACTATGTTAATGCTGCACGCTGACACTTTGGCGATATGGTTACCATTTCACATGTCATTCTCATTAAATATTGGGATCATATTGAAACATGCATGCTTTAGACACCAAGGAAATTCAAAACCATTCTTAAAATAGTTAAATGATTGATATGTTGGGCTTGGTGATCAATAGATATTTGAATGCAAATCTTGACTACGGTTATATGGCTATCCTCTTAATAGTCAGTGGTTAATTAATTCTATTTTTGTTGATTATTTTTCAGGAGTAATGTTTCTTCGTTTGACCCGGTGATAAGCTCGAGGATAGTCATGTGCCCTACGAAATGAAGTGTTGAAGCATGTGGTATTTTTACATGATGCCAAATTGGAGATGCAACTAGATCATGAACTATTTGGTTTTTCTTGCATCAAAGAAAGAACAAAAAATAACAGTTTTTGGGATTCCCGTCATTCCACAGGGAGTGATTTTTGAATGCAATTTACAAACACAAGAAGAGGAATTTTGGGAAACCATTGAAAACACATCTGGTAAAGAGGGTTATTTACCTAAACCTATAAGGGTTTCTCAGAAATGACATATTCCAGAATCTGGAAGTGATTCTTTGAGGCTGATGTTTCAAGATTTCGTCTGCAACAGACTGGAGAGGTGATTTTACCGGGCACATTACGGGAAAATAATGAAGAATTTTGAGAAACTGCTGAAAACACATTTTGCAGAACGGGTTGATTTAGAAATGGTGAACAATTTAGAAGGTACAAGCTATTCTTTGAAGTGAAATTTTCCATATTTCGCCTAAATTCGTCAAAGAAGTTTTGAGTTCATAAATCAAGGGTTAATATGGAGAGAGAAGATCTTGATCTACTTCAGTTATGTGGCATGGAACCAGTTTTGAACAGAATTTGTTGTGTATCTGTTAAATAGTATGAGGATTGGATCATTAAAAACAAACTCGTTCTATTTTATGTTGAATTGTCCCATTGTCAAACAAATTCAAATATGTTGTTAAAATCAATATTATTTTGTGAGATCTGACCCTATCTTAAGATATGGTATTGATACTCTTTATGGGGATTTAAAAGGGATGGCTGGAACTATAGAGGCATCTTGGCCTGGAACCAAAGAGGGACGAATGATTTCAAGACTAATGAAACAACAGACAACATTTTGGCTTTAGCCTTTTCTTAATGGTGTTTCGTTGATGTTTTGTTTTATTTCATCCTAGTATATTAATGTGTCTTGTATCTTTAGACTCAATGATCTGTTATATTCTAGGATACTCCTGTTATAAATTTCGTCCATAATTTGTTGTTGTAGATGTTGACACTGTGATCATCTCTTTAATTTGAATGATAGGATTTATCTTCAATTTTTAGTTGAATAATGAAATGCAATACGTTACAATCAGATTTATATTACTGTAATGATTTGAAATCATAAGATCACAGGGTTCAATTTGTGTTCCCTTATTTGTTATTAAACTTCAACAGCCACCACATGTTATGAATTTATTCAAAGCAATTTTAGAATAGGTCTATTGCAGATTTATCTCGTAGGCTTGGTTGCTGGATACTCTTGATTCATATAGAGGCACGAATACATCATACCAACTAATTTCAGGTTAGTTGTTTTGTGTTTTTTTTTAAATTTCTGTCATTTATGTATTAATGAAACCATAAATTTTAGATCAGCTTTTGACTATCTGCACATCTGTGTTTCATAGTTTGGTTAATTCAAGATATGTTAGATTTATAGAAAGAAAAAAAAAAATATTTAAATTTGATTTCTTTATTTTCTTTTACTTAAACAATTATTTTTACATTCATTTCATAAGTTTCTAGTAAAACTTGCAATCTGTAAATGTTGTCTATAAGTGAGACTCTTGTGTTTTCTTTTTCCGCTTAAATACATTTACAATAGTTATATCAAAGTATGTATATATATACAGTATAGCTTTAGCATTAGTTAGTTACCCCTTTCTTTTTATTTTAGGATTTCAGATTGGCTAATGGAGCCATTAAACCTAGTAGAACAAGTTGCATCAAACGGCTTGGGTTACTTAGACAACCCCGGACCAGACTTGTTCTTCCAGTTGAAGAAAAGTCAATTTCTTTCGTCAAAACCTTATTACAAGTTGAGTGATGCAAAGTTTCATGAATCAATGCATTTTTCAACTTATGTAGAAGAGATTATCATATACATTATCCATTATATTACTCTTGCGCAATGAAATTTATTATAATGAATGATGGTTTTAGATGTTAGACTCCTAGCACACAATGAAAATATGATGTAATGAATGATTGTTTATATTTAGACTTCTTGTGCGAATGGAATTTTATATGACAGATGATTTCATTTATGATAATGGTTACGCAGTTAGATTGCGTGGCTTTATGGACTAATGCTGATTGTTCTAGAGTTTGTTTAATCTCTCACGCAACAAATATTTAAATGTTGATGTATGATTGATAAAGATGATGATTACCCTTGCGCCTTAATTAATTGATGATTAGGATTGAATGATTGATCTAGTTGATGTGGACTTGATTCTTAGTGGGATGTAGACACCTCCTTGTTCCTCACAACAGTCGCCATCCCTGAAACCTCAAATGGTCAAAATCAATTGGATCATGGGATTGAGCATTTATTATGTGTCATGGAGGTTCTAACCTTGCATGGTAGGTTGGGTGTGTAGTCATTTTATCTTCATTATCTGATTGATCATTGTTGTAAATTGTTTCGAGATGATTATGATGTGCTAAGAGGCGACGCTATTTACGTTTATGTATCGCTATCCTTTTATTGACATTTTGAATGCGTCACTATTTATTTAAATGATGAGTAGATGGTAATTCTTTTACTTATGATGCCATTTATTTTGCGTTGCTATGATTTATATTGTTGACGTTAATTTCGTAATGTAAAAAAAATAAAAATATTTTACCTATTATGCTTCTCTTTCCTAGTCGTAACAGAGGGGGTGTTACAACATGGGTGTCAAGTTTCTTATCAATCATAACCATTATATTCATATCAGATACTCCCTAGGCTCTAATTCCAATAACAAGGAAAAAAATATTTCTCTATGGACACTACTAGAAACAACCAAAGAATAAGAAGTAAAGAAGCTAGAGGTTATGGGAGATTCCAAGTTAGTAATTGATTGGTCAAGAAATAAAAATGTTGCACATAATATCAGACTTGAGCCAATCATGAGAGGAATCAATCTTGAATTTCTCTACTTTTCGTAGCTATATTTTAATCAATCTTGCATTTCTCTACTTTCGGTTCTCTTATGCTTTCCAGGTATGCAAGACTCACATGGGGGATTTTGCTCTTTGAAAATAGGGAGACCTTTGACCATGGAGTGCTTCTGTAGAAGAATTAGACTCTGAAAGGGTAGATGTCCAAATATTGTATGCCAAACCATAGTTTCATTGGGAGTGGATGGACTTTGTGCATATGATTGGATCAGATTTGCAGTTCTGAGGGTCAGGGGAAACATCTTATTCTGAGTCATGTGGATTTCAGAAATAAATTTTCTGCTAGGGGTTTTATCATATATCCTGCATGATGCTCCCTCAAAAAGTACCTTATAGCCATGTTCAATGAGTTGTCCTACACTTAACAGATTATGTTTCAAATCTGGAACATGATAGACATTGTTTATGTCTTTCTTTACATTTTGTTTAGTAAGAATAGGTGTCGTTCCTTTTCCTTGAAATTTGACTAAGGAATCATTTCCAAGTGTAATATCAGAGGAAATTGAAGAATCAATGCATGAAAGTAAATCTTTGTTACCTGTCATGTGATTGTTGCATCCACTGTCCAACAACCATAGATCTTCATGTTGTTTTTCAGTCTTGTGACATGAGAGAAACATACCTTCTGAGGTTTCTCCTGTAATATTTGAGACTTGTGCTATGACTGAGGGCTAATCTGCTTGCTTCTTCTGGCATTCAGATTCATAGTGTCCAAACTTCTTGCAGTAATAACATTGTATGCTTGATTTTTCATTTGATCTTCTCCCTCTGCCTCTTTGAGGCTCGAAACTCGAATTCTGGTATGGATATCTCTGAGCTTGGAAGTTTTGATTCAGGTTCTGTTGTCTGTGACCTCCACTTGAGTGAGGGTTACTTGAACGGATCCCTCTTCCTTGGTGACCTCTTCCTCTTCCTCTACCTCTCCCTCTGTTGAAAGAGAATTGAGTTTTGAAGGCATTGGCGATTGACTCATCTATGAGATGCAGTCTGGTCTTGTGTGTCAATAGGGAACCAATTAGTTCATCTGTTGAAAAACGTGACAGATCCTTGGATTGAAGGATTGCTGTAACGACCATTTCGAATTTCTTTGGTAAACTTATGAGGACTTTCTCAACAATGTGTTGATGAGGGATGGCTTCACTAGTCAAGGTGATATGGTTTACGATTTCCATGACTCTGGTAATAAATTGATCAATATTTTTAGACTCTGTCATTCTTAAAGTCTCAAAATGTGTCCTCAAGGTCTGGAGTTTGACTGTTTTGACCCTGTCATTTCCTTGGTAGGTTGATTTAAGGATGTCCCAGGCCCGTTTTGAAGTAACAACGCATGTGATTTTTGAGAAAATCGAGTCATCCCCTGAATTTTGAATCAAGAATTTGGCTTTATTCTCTCTGTTTCTCTATGTTGTCTAGAAGCAGTTCTCTATTGGTTTATCATGGCGGAAAGTTCTACTAGATCCGGTTCAACATATCCAAGATCCACTAGATCCCAACACTCTTGTGCTTGCAAGAAGAATCTCATTCGAAGAGACCAAAAATCATAATTCTTTCCAAGAAGAATCAGACCTTGAGTTGGTCCTAAATTGCTAGACGTGGCCATCTTTAAAGAATTTAACAACAACAAAAAAATTGTTGGTAAGTTTTGTGTTTACTTGTTGCCTACGCATAAAACCAGGTCTTCGAAGTTCTTTCAGTGACTTCGGACAGAAAAATGCTATGTATACCTCTTCTTTGACTTCGATCTGGCCGGATCTCACTATTCGAGTGCGAGATTTGTGTATTCATAGCTCTGAGCTCTGTTATTTTGCAATTGTTGAAAATGTAATGGAAGAATTGGTCCAAATGAAAACTCAGCCCCATGTGAATAAGTACTGAGTGAGAGCTCCTTCTCCACGTGACCACTACCCATGACCAATAGCTTAGCTCATAAAGAGCACATCGCGTTTCGCGAGCTCGAGAGTATAAGTGTGTGAGCCACTCCTGAACTCCGAAAGGGGCTTAACGAGCCCTCAACTCCTCTTGTATCCTTCCTCCACACGACCACAGCGCTATGACCACAATCCACTTTTCAGGATTTCACAGTTCGCGAAGTTACGATGCAACTCCAATCTTTCCTCCTTGGAATACCGAAATCTGAAATTCCGATCTATTCTCTATTGCAGATCAATGGTCCAGATCCTCCTATGATCCGACGATCCAGATCCTTTAGGCATTTCGCGAATCATTATTTCGCAACCCTTGAACTCTCGTCACGATGTTCTCCAAATCCCAAACTTCGAAATGTCAAAATTTTGGAGCCTCCCAAATCAACGATTCATTCTCCTTCTGATCTGATGGCTCAGATCACGTCGAAATTTTGCGTTTCATGAGTTCTCAAAACTCTCGCCTCTAATTTATCAATTGTTGAAACCGCGATGGCGCTTGGATTTGCTGCCACCTGTCCTTTGATATCGACAGTCATTATTTATCCCCAGTCTTCACCTTCATTCTCTCAATGCCAAAACGTCGATGGCTTCCGGATCTTCGACACTTGTCACTACAGATCCACCAGTTGTAGTGATTTCGTGATTTCGAGATTTCACCTATCGGGGTATGGAGTGCAGTCTCCTCTACTCGTCCAACTCCTGATTCCCAAATTCTCGATAGCGTAAGATCAATAGCTCATGATCTTTCTCAATCCAATGGCTCAGATTGAGTCATGTTTTCGTGATTCACTAATTATTACCACCGTATTCTCTGACCTTTACTCCCTGTGAGTGAGAAAAATGCCGAGATCTTGCCACATATCCTCCTTGATGGACGGTCCCAATGATTTTATGATTTCACGATTTCGCAAGTCGGCTTTTCTCCTGTGCGCTCCAGAGGACTAAACCTCGTGCACTTTCTCTCGGATTCGACGGCTATCGGTCCTCTGCGCTAAATCTGACGACTGGAAATCTTTTTCCTTTTCTGCACGCTCCTTGTCCTTTCTGAACTCGATCGATGGCTCAAATTTGTTTGCAGGGTTGATCTTACGACTGTTATGTTTGTCCTTTGTTTCTTTGGCTTGTCCTTTGGCACTCTTTGCAGAATTCTCTCCGTAAGAAGGAATTTCACGAATTCTTTAAAGAACTTACGAAGTTTTTCTCTTCTGTGGCTCTGTTTCATCAATCTTTTATGAATTTCATGATTCTTTGCCTTCTGCAGCTCTGACTCCTCAATCTTTTGAGTGTATTGCGCTTTTCTTCCTCATGTTTTATTTCTGCAACGATCTTTTGAGCGGATGGTGGACTACGGATTTCTCTCCAGGCTTTGTGAAGAATCTGCATCCCATGCTCTCATTCACAGTGTAAGCTCTACGCTTCTTAGGATCGGGTTTCTCTCGAGACTGTGTGAAGAGGCTTATGTTTGAAGCTCTGATACCATGATAAAATGAGAAGTAGAGAATACATAGAAAGAGCAAAACAAAAATAGTATTCAGTATATTGAGTATATGAGGAAAAGAGTACATATTGAAAGGGAAGAGAGCTAAGCTAAATAGGCTCAAGCTAATCAAGAGCATCAAGAAACGATAGTATAGCTGGCCAAGACAGCTGGCAGTGTGCATTCAAACTATTGAGGTTATATTATATTTAACAGAAATCATACGATGGAATTATTCACTTACATGCATGCACTCCCATTCTTTGAAGGAAATATTTGTACATTGCATTAGAAATTGTTCACCTCCCATTAAATTGTTATTGTGGTTCATGGTCATTTATGATAAATGGTTTCTTTAAAAGCTTGTCATACCTTCCATACATACCTTACATACATATAGTTCCATTATTTGATTCTGAATTCTGAGAAGAAATGATAGTGGCACAAAGGTATAAGTTTTATTGGTTGCTGGCCTATATTATGAATCTAGTTACCTAATGAGTTATAATTTACATATTTCATTTATTCATGTTGAAGAGGTAACAAATAGTTTATGAAATTAGTTTTGGGCGGATATGAATTCCCTTTGTGTCCTTGGTTTATCCACCCTTTTATCTCAAAGGTTCAGAGTCACATAACTGCAAATAGAGATCCTCTCCCTATCTTCTACTGAGGATTTTTCCTGCTAGGAATTTAGGGTATTTGGGAGTGACATTGTGATTTGTCCTAATTGAGAAACAATAATAGTTGAATTTTTCAAAGTGTGTTGTAATTAGACAGCTTCGATGACTAAGATAATGGGTTGATCCTATGCTTGTCTCTTTTGATCTCTTGTGATTTTTTTGGGGTTTCTTTCCTCCCTACTTACCTCTATTAGGTGAGATGATTCAGATATGAATTTGTTCCCGGGGAAGGGTGACTTCAAGAAAGACTCCAATTATTATGTTTAATAATTGGGTATGATCTACTTGAAAGGAAAGCAATGCACAAGAACCTTATGTTATTCAAAGCATGGTTACTTGATCAAATGTTCCTTGTACATGTTGGTGTAGACTAATGATCATTGTGGAAATGTTTTTGAATTACTAGTAAAACATGGAGTTACAATAGAATGGTGGACTAAAACACCAAACATGTGCATGAATGTAGATAAACAAGCTCTAAGAACATGGAAGTTTTGTGTTGGATTGATTGTTTTGTTTCACCATTTGCTTGCTTGATTTTAATGCTCTTTACATCTAACCCTTGAAGTTTGTAGTGAAGGTTTGTAATGAGATAGAAGGTATGTAGAGGGTGAGCTAGGAAATCTTTGTAACCTTGATGAGTTCTATTAGGGGATTAAATGCACAATTGCTATTGAGTTGCCTTGTAGAAGATAGGAGCAGTGGAATGAGAATTGCTTGGGTGGTTTCCCAATGTGTAAATCCTAGAGGGTACTCTTGATTGCATCTAGAATTTCAGGAGCCATAGTTATTTGAGAATTCATGGCGGACCTATGTTGGAGCCTTGGGAAGGAAGGTGGGACAAACCAAGGAACCACAGTGCTCAGAAGATGATACACTTCATTGGATTATGCATGTTGATGGGGAATGAGACATTGTAGGTTGGAATTGTTGTTGGAGTTGGGTACCTTGGCTAGAGAACACCTGCATTGTTTGGGGGACATTGGTTCTGTGATACAGACATAGCCCAAGACCTACTACTAAGAGAGTGGGAGAGCAAGGTCTACAAAGGAGAGGACCGTCCTAGGTTGCAGCCAGTAGATGGACTTTTAAAAGATAAAAATATGTGTGATTATATTTAATGTTGTAATGGTGTTGTTATAACTGTGTATGCTATTCTGCATGCATGCTTGATTTAAATGTAAGCTTCTAGAACTAAGGATTGTTTGAAAATATTGTTGTAGCATTTGTTGGGTTTGAGCATTAAAGGTCGATCTTATTGTGTCTTATGTGCATGCTACTCACTATATGTTGAAGACAACTCCCTGATTATAGAAACATAAGAATTGCATTATTACTTGAAGGGAATATAATTGATAGTTATATAAGTGTATCCTACCATTGAAGTTGTGTTTCCTATCATTGTCAAATTAAAATACTAATAATCTATATTTTTGAAGAATATATTGTTTTCTTGTACATTTGTTTATTAAAATTGGAATGAGTATTTTCGACCTACTCGAAGATCAATCAACAGATATTAAAGTAAATTTATAGAAATCTTTAAAGCCTCTTCCAATACAAAAGCATTCTTGATATACTTTGGAATAAATTATAGGTTATAGGGATGAGTGATGTGATTAATTGGAATTACCTTAGTGGTTGCGAGGAAGGATTGAATAGTAAATTTGTTCAACACCGGGTCAAATGACTTCACAATCCTGCAGTTGTTGTCGTCTCTATCATTGTTCAAAAGTTCTATAAATAAACCTACCAAACAACATATTGTTATGTTCCATATATTTGATGATCAAAACTTTATTATAGCAGAGATCAGGTTAACTATTCTTTGCATGCATGCAGATGACAAGAGTTCCCTGAATACCTTCTGAGAAAATACACTGGACACTCTATCATCATAAATGTTTTCGATCAACTTAATTACATGAAGAAGACTAAAAAAACATAAACAATATAAATCTCCATGATAATGACACTATAAATCCACTATGTTAATGCTGCACGCTTAAACCAAAATAATTGCTGGTGCAGAAAGAGAAAAGCTGTAATAAGTAAAAATGAGCTCCAAAGTTGTAATAAGTAAAACCTAAAAGCATATGATTAAAACCCTGCAATATTAAAACCGTGTAAAACCTGAAAAGCATATGTGTAACCTCTTAGTAGATCATTAATTTGCAACGCTTGGTGACCATTTATTAATAAAGAATAATAATAATTAATTAATTTTAATAATTTATTAATTCTTATATAGGGGAACATTATTAACCATTATACATGAATCAAATCCTAAGAAAAATACATAGTTTCTAAGTTTTTAGTTGAAATATAGGAAATTAATGTATATTAGTGATGAAAGGGGAAGTTGACTCATCCATGTGATGACTCTCAAAGCCTTAAACATGCATAGATTGTATTTTTAACTTTTTTATGCTTCTAGCTTTATTTTGGCTAGGCATTATTTATAATAGCCTTCTAGAAGGATCTTTTCATTGAGTTACAATCCTCACCTTTTTTTACTATCTCTTTATCCTTTTTCTATAGATGTTCACATTATTGAACAAGTTTATATTCTTCAAATTTTGTTTAGAAAACAAAGGACTAGGGGAATTTCCCTTTTGGTGAGGGGCATTCCTCAACTTTTATTTTTCTTATATTTTTAAACTTCTTTTCTCTTTAACTCTTATCCTTTTGTGGTTGTATTTGATTTAGGATTTTTACATTGACCTTTCATGTTGACCTTTAAGAAGTCATAGATGGTGGAATGAAATTATTTTATGTGGTGTATTTCTAAACACCCAATATTACAAGTCATCTTAGGAAAACATGATATCTCATGTACGCAGCAACTACTTGACACATTTATGAGAGTATCCAAATGTAGTTATATGAATGAGAGGGTAGCATTTGTCTCTTACCTGGGTACATGAAATCCATGGAAGAGTGTATGAAAATACGTGTGACTAGTACACTATATAATGCAAAAAGAAACACAAAAATTTTGGGTGAATCTACCACCCTCATTAGCAAATGAAAAACTACTCTCTTGAATAAAAAAAATTCTAAGTCTAAGCATGATAATAAATAAATTAAATGGAAGTATGTGTATGATTTTTCTAACTAAATTAATATGCATATGAAAAGTAAACACAAATGAAAAGGAGATGTGCACAAAAATAAATGCATTCTAATATATTCGCCAAAAAGAAATGCATTCTAATATATTCGTCAAAGATCGTATTCATTCTCTAAGGCTATCTAGCACTAGGTGCAATCACAATAGTAAGATTTGAGGATTTGAGAATTCATAGGGAAAGGTAACTTTTCACCATCCAAATGGATAAGATGGAAAAAAAAATTCCTACCTACACCTTCTATTATGAATGATCCCCTCCAAAGAGAGTCATATTTTTCATGTTTGCTAGGTTTTTCTTTATGTGTATCCCACATTAGAACAACGTCACCTCGTCTGAAACAACTGAGCCTAGATTTCTTGTCAAATGTTTTTTTTTACTCTTTCATGCTTCTCCACTAAGTGGTCAAAGGAATTTCCCCTCTCTTCTAACTGGATAAGTTGGTGGATCTTGATTACATATCTTATTTTCCATGTGTGAAATACTCAAGCAAGTGATGCACAAGAAGTTTCATGTGAATATACAAAGTGTATTACATCCCATATATAAGTTGAAAGGGGCTATGTCTAGTTGACTTCTTCTTAGTTATCCTATCCACTGAAAGATCATATTTCATATTATCATCCAAACTCTTCTTATTATCACTTGTACTATCTTTTTTATTATGGCTATCGATTTTTTGTTACTTGATTGAGTAAGGACATTTCATTGTGGATAATAATTAGAGTAATGAGATAAGATAATACCATACTAAAAGCAAAATTTAGACAATTTAGTGCAACTGAAATCCTTGGAATTATCCATGGTGAATTTTTCTAGAAGACCAAATCGAGTAATGATCTTGTCTTCAATGAACTCCCTCACCACACTATGAGTAGATCTTTTGATAGGGACTACTTGAACCCATATTGTGAAGTAGTTAGTTCTTATTAGGACCACTTAAATCCATTTCCAGAGTTGTCCTTAAATTCAATAATGAAATCTAGGAATCGCTAGGCATCACCGCTAGAAAGGCCTATATACAATAATAGGCTAAAGGGGTAAAGTCGAAAGATGTTGTTTCCTTGTAAAGAGATGACATCAATGACATGACCTAACCAATTGATGGGTAAAATTGAAAGATGTTGTTTCCTTGAAAAGAGATGATATCACTAGCATGACCTAACTAATTTATGAATGCTATAGAATATTGTAGGCCAGTAGTAACATGCCCTCAATATAATATTCATGGTATTCTAGGTAGCTTGGTCTCCACCAAAAAGTCCCTTGTGGAAATTTATCATCAAGAACTTAGCTTCTTTATTATCAACACATCTCATTAATAGACCATCAAGATCCTTCCAATAGATGCCACATTGAACTATGTAATATTTAGTGGCTTTCAACCTCAAATATCTTCATTGGTGATTAACT
Source organism: Picea sitchensis (assembly GCA_010110895.2). NCBI lineage: Eukaryota > Viridiplantae > Streptophyta > Pinopsida > Pinales > Pinaceae > Picea > Picea sitchensis. Next base: position 55,169 of record SNQJ01S0005482.1, on the reverse strand, counting down.
AAGTGATTAAAATATGTTAGATTTTTCAAGTAATAAACAATGTCACTATACCAATCATTCTTCGCTAGGTCTTCTAATATAGTATTGATATCTAAATCACTCTAATTTTCTTCATCGAACAATTTGACAAGCCCTTGATATCTTGGTTGGTCTTATTTCCAAGTCATATTCTTGTATTCTAGATACCCATTTCCATGATTCCTAATACAATCTTCTTAAAATGATATATCCTCAACAAAAACATGTGTGACATATGCTCTTGATTATTTGGGTTGGTTGTCATTGATGTCAACCCTTGAAGAAAGTCTGGTAGCGGATTCTAGTAGCACAAAGGTTTGGGTAATGGACACAAGTTTGTTTGATGTATAATGATATCAGTTTTAATATATTTGAAGGAAATACTATTATAGATGGATAGTACATGTCATTTAATTTTCGTTGGTATGTGGAACATCACATAACTCCTCATGGTTAGAGAGTTATGGCCATGTGAAGTTGAAGAACCCTCATTGGTCATCTATAAGCCCCAAAATCTCAAAGTAATCAAAGTGGTTGCAAAGAAGAAATTATTTAAATAATAAAGTGAAGTGATGAGTGTATTATAAGTCAAAGTGGATACAAAATAAGTTATTTAAATAATAAATTTAATGGAGAAATTACTAAGTGGACAACTGGTTAGAAGTCAGTTAGCCCTAAAATAAGGAAAGTGGTTTAAGATGGTTAGATGGTAAATAATAAAGTGAAGTGATGAGTGTACTATAAGTCAAAGTGGATACAAAAGAAATTATTTAAATAATAAAGTTAATGGAGAAATTATTAAGTGGACAAATCGTTAGAAGTGGGTTAGCCCTAAAATAAGGAAAGTGGGTTAAGATGGTTAGATGGTAATCCCTTGAGGAAGCTACATGAAAGTATAAATAAGAGACAAAATTCTCTCATTTAATCACCTATTGAATATGGTTGAATATATATTTTGTGAAAGGTTATTTGGGCAAGCATTATTGATAGAGAAAAGTGTGGCAGAAACAAAAAAATCGCGGCAGGAAAACTGCATGAAAAAAAAAGTGCGGCAGAAAAACCGCAGCAGGAAAATCGTGACAGGAAAAGTGCAGCAGAAAAATTGCGGAAGGAAAACCGTGGAAGAAAAAGTGCGGTAGGAAAATCGCGGCCAAAGAAAATCTGTGGTAGAAAAAGTGCGGTATAAAAATTGTGGCAACAAAACACTGCAAGAAGAAAAAGGTATTGTTTTCATATGTGTAGTGTTGAACTTATGAACCTAGTCGAGGGTTTTCCTTATAAATGTGTTGGATGCCCTCTTGGAAATTTAGGGTTTGTTATATAATGGTTTTTAGGTAGATCTATTGAAGTATATTGTTAGTGCAATTAGTTTGATTTATTGGCATATCTTGTTGTGCATTGTGAGAGACACTTGTTAGTGGTATTGGTATATGATTGGCTTACGAATGATACATCCTTGAGGCTACATAAAAGTGAGGTTATGGCACATGGTTTGTTGTAAGGGCTTATGGTATTTGGTTATGGATAACATGATGTATTGATAGAGAACTTTTGATGGTTATATTGGTATATTTATTTGGTATATGGCCGAGGTACATGTTGGGTACATGGTTGAGATAGGTAGTTGAGGAGTTGGCACATACATGAGGTGTATAGTTGATGATGTTGGTACATATTGATGAGTCATAGTATATGTGTATTTGATGCATGATTGGTACATATTTGGTGCATGGTTGATTCACTCGTTGATGGTCCAATTGAGGTACAGGTTGGTGCATGGTTGATGCACTTGTTTATAGTACAAGTTTATTACAGGTTGTTTGGACAGGTTATTTGTACAGGTTTGGTGCATGGTTGATGCATTTTTTTATGGTATAGGTTGAGGTACAAGTTGATGTATGGTACATGTTGGCACATGTTATTGTTAGAGGTTGTTAGAGGTTGATTACAGGTTGATTGATACAGGTTTACAGTAGTATATCTCATAGTGATAGTGTGACAGTGGTTCCATCATTCTACTTCTACATTAGGGCGGTTGGATGGGGCAAGGACAAGTGGTTGTAGCCACCTTCTGGTTGTATCCGGAGAATATAAGGAGTTGTAGCCTCCTTCTGGTTGTAGCTAGAGAATTGGGGAGATAGAACTTTCCTGAGGTTGTAGCCTAAGAAACTAGGGGTTTGTAGCCTTCTTCTCATTGTAGTGAGTGAATTGGGGAGTTGGAGCTTCCTTCAGGTTGTAGTCTAAGAATGTAGGGGGTTGGAGCCTCCTTTGATTTGTAGCTAGAAAACAAAGGAACTTGTTACTTCCATAAGCTGTGACACATGCAATCTTACTTGTTTCCTCTTCTATAACTAGGATTTGATTGTACCCTGAAAAATCCATGAAACATTGACAATGTACTTGCCCCAATAATTCATTGTAACATGTTTTCCATATTTGGAAAGGGGTAATTGTCTTTCAACGATAATTGGTTGAGGTTTCTGAAGTCTACACATAGTTTGATTTCACGAGACTTCTTTCTCATTATGACGAGGTTGGCCAACCAAGATGAGTGTCTATAAGGAGTGATGAACCTTAGAGATGATGAAGAATAAAAATTCATTCACATACACTATGTTTTGAAAAGCAAGGACATTGGGAAATAAACTCCCAAACCCTTCAAGGGGAAATTTTATTAAACAATCATTCATGTGTGTTACTATTGTACAAATTGTTCCCTATATAATGAAATGTGACCATAACAACTATTACATAATTATGTGGTTAGTTCAAACTATCTTGTTAACTATGTCCAAAACTTCCTCCATGTTGAACTTATGTTTATACTGAGTGAGGCGGGTTGAATCACTATAAGATACGTTTTTTACTTTATTTAAACATTCATCAATCATTCATTAGATTAGAAACAATAATCACATATAAACACAAATCATTATGCACATGGTTTAACATGGTAACCCAATCGGGAGAAAACCATAAAAATTATCTTTATAAATGTGTGTTAAAACGAACATACTATTACAAATATTGTACGAACCAACCTACTCGAGAAACCAATTTCCTTAACTTAGCACCAACTTAGAAATATGTAGGAAAAAAAGTATTGGAGATACCAATCTTCTCAACTATAACGAACTCAATAGTACCTATAGGCACCAACTGGTTGGAGACACCAATCCCCTTATCTAAGCTCCCACTCAATAATATATTGTGTAGGAACCAAACTACTAGAGAGACCAATATCTTGATCTAAGAACTAACTTTGTAATACTTTTCTAGACACCAATCCAATATCTCCATACACAGTACTTCTAACTTCATCTGTATTCTTCATACTTCAGATATAACTTCAAACCCTAGTCACATTTAACATTGTTTTCCTAGTGAACCTCATAGAATCATTCTAAGACTATAATCCATGATTGCAACATCACAACTTCAAAATAATGCATTGTTCATCATCACATACCTTCGGTCCTTCATAGAACGCCTTAAGAGTAAGAAAAACCCAAGAAAACCCTGAAAACATCTCTTGCACACCTTTAGATCCCAGAAATACACCATGGATCTTTTAGCACATATTATATCTCTTATGTCCACCTCTGAATTGATATATTTATTTTATTCTCTTGAAATTCCCACATCTATCTTGTATTTATAGTATTTTTTTCCTCACCTTCAGAGCCAACCTCTAAAGACTAGCTGAGTTGACCTACATTTTCCATATTCTAGCTCGGACGGAAAAATTCATATCTTCTCATTCCCATGGAGTTATAAATAATTCCATATACCATTGGAAAGGTGTCAAAATAACATTTCCAACCATATAACATGTTCTCCCATTTGAGTTAAGTATATAGGGTAAAAGTTCTTTCAAATATAGGGTATCCAAATTGAGCATCATAAATTCAAAAACAATGTTTCCAACAATCTCCATCTTGAATTATTTATCTTGGACATAAATATCCTCCCCTTGTACTTGACATAAATGACAACAATATTTCCAACATTATCCCCTTTTGTCATTGATGGTAACCCTTAGTCAATTCTGATACTCCCCCTATCTACCACTTTCTTTGTGTTTGCAATTATTCCTCTATCTACAACTTCTCTCCCTTTTACATCAATGGAAAATGGTTTCTCCCCTTGATCTTGTGCTTCCATTTATTGATGATATGAGATATATATCACTCTCATACAACATTTTTATCCTTTGACTTCATCGAGTATGTATACATCATTTGAGGTTATGTTTTCATTTTCCACTAATCTTCTTGAAGTTGTTTTCATTATTTCACACCCTTTGTAATTAAATGTGAGGTTGTACAAAATACAATACATTACGTGTCTTAGTCTTTCCATTATCAATACTAAAAATATTTTTTCCAATTATTCTTGTAGAATTATCTGCAAAAGTAACACTCTCTCATTTTTCTTCCTTCAATGTGAGAAACTTGGTCTCGTCCCATGTCATGTGTTTTGAACATCCACTAGCATATACTATTGGTTCCCTTTATTTTTAGCATAAAGTGCAAGTCCACATTCTTCCTTATTTGCCTCTTCTTGATTCCTTTCCCACACCCTAGTGTATTCTTCTCTATGCTTGGTAAGAATATATTCTTTCCTATTTTGTTTATGATACTTTATTATGCTGCTTCTATAGTCACATTCTATGTGCCCATAGTTATTTCACTTATAACTTTTGGTATTGTAATCAAGTAGAGGAGACAATGAATTGTAGTTTCTATCAACAAACCCATGAAAACTCTTGGTTTTGTTTCTCACATAATCATTCTTTTTGGTTCTATAAGAATATATCTTTATCTCTCTCACATGATAACTTCTTGCATAATCTCTATAATCTATTTCTTTATGACCAAAATTATTACAAGAAAAACAATAGCCAAGAAAGATATTTTGGTACCAATTTATGAAAGGTATTTTTGGTAGAACAACTCCTCTAGAATCATTCTTGGGGAGGAATCATATTTATGTTGGTCATATTTGCCTTTCCTACTATTAATTTCATTTTTAATAGAGCCTTTGAGAATATTGGCATAGATTTTAGGTTTTTCTTCACTTTTTTTATGATGGCTTTCTGACCTTAGCCCTTGCATATCCCTTGGGGATATTTTGTTTTTCGTCATATCCAAGACCCATTTTGATGAATGGTGACCTTTGGAAACTGCGAATATTGTCTAATATTTTAGTACTCTTTCCCCACTTCAAACTTCTATTGAATTGATTAGTTGTTTTCTCTAGTTCATTTCTTAAGAAAACTATTTCAACTTCTAGCTACTTCTTGCAATTTTTTTCCTTTTCTTTTAACTGGATCCTCATCATTTCTGCTATCCTCTTTTCCTCATGACCTTGATCACCTTAACACCATTTCAGATGACCTCGATCACCTTGAAAACATGTGTAACATTCCATATTTCGTTTCTAGTTTAAAGGAAGAGTATACGGAAGTTAGGGTTTCAGATACCTGACGTTATATATTGCTTACAAAGGTTTAATGCTCTAAACAATCCGTGAGGCAAACAAACATCATGTACCAGAACCTCAAGTTAGTTACACAGATTTACTACTGTAGTGAGCAGAATGGAATGCATTTTCCACATGTGTTTTCCATCTAAACCTTGAGAATTGGATATTGGAAATCGTCACAGCTTTAATAAGTTTTGGATTGTTTTTCTGAACTTATAAACCGTACTAGAGCGTGGTTTATTGTATTGTTGAATTTGATATAAATAGGGTAATATCTATGCATTTGGCTTGACATAAGCACTGCATTTCAATATAAACAAGCACCACTTTTGAATTATGGATCTGAATTAGATACTACAGTCATGATACAATCAGATTATATTACAACACACGTGCATTGAATAATACCAACATGCTGCAGGAGTTGGCTACAACAGTGACATATAAGGGTTTATGCGTTGTAATTGTAAAGGTTGTAATACATGTTATCATGGGATACATGCCTTGGGGTTTAAAATCTTATATTTCTTATGGCATCAGATGCTATACATTTATGGTAAAAGCTATTTGAGTTTACTACTGAAATCATACGATGGAACTATTCACTTACATGCATGCACTGCCACTCTTTGAAGGAAATATGTGTACGTTGCATTAGAAATTGCTTACCTCCAATTAAATTGCTATCGTGGAATGGTTTCTTTAAAAGCTTGGCATACCTTGCATACATATAGCTCCATTATCTGATCCGAATTCTGAGAAGAAATGACAGTGGCACAAGGGTATAAGTTTTATTGGTTGTTGACCTATATTATGAATCTGGCTCCCTAAAAAGTTGTAATTTACATATTTCATTTATTCATGTTGAAGAGCTAACATATAGGTTATGAAATTAGTTTTGGGCGGATATGAATTCCCTTTGTGTCCTTCTACCCTTTTATCTCAAAGGTTCAAAGTCACATAACTGCAACTAGAGATCCTCTCCCTATCTTCTACTGAGGATTCTTCCTGCTGGAATTTAGGGTATTTGGGAGTGACATTGTGATTTGTCCTAATTGAGAAACAATAATAATTGAATTTTTCGTGTGTTGTAGTCATACATCTCCGATGAATAAGATTACGGATTGATCCTATTCTTGTCTCTTTTGATCTCTTGTGATTGTTATCGGGTTTCTTTCCTCGCTTCTTAGCTCTATTAGGTGAGATGATTCAAATATGAATTTGTTCCCGGGGAAGGGTGACTTCAAGAAAGACTCCAATTACTATGTTTCATAATTGGGTGTGATCTACCTGGAAGGAAAGAAATGCACAAGAACCTTATGTTATTCAAAGCATGGTTACTTATCAAATGTTCCTTCCACATGTTGGTGTAGACTAATGATCATCATGAAAATGTTTTTGAAGTACTAGTAAAGCATGGAGTTACAATACAATGGTGGACTAGAACACCAAATATGTGCATGTATCTAGATAACCAAGCTCTAAGAACAATGGAAGTTTTGTGTTGGATTGATTGTTTTGTTTCACCACTACTTGCTTAATTTTAATGCTCTTTACATCTAACCCTTGAAGTTTGTATTGAAGATTTGTAATAAGATAGAAAGTATGTAGAGGGTCAATTAGGAAATATTTGTAACCTTGATGAGTTCTATTGGGGGATTAAATGCATAATTGCGATTGAGTTGCTTTGTAAAAGGTAGGAGCCCTCGAATGAGAATTGCTTGGGTGGTTTCCAAGGTGTAAATCCTAGAGGGTACTCTTGACTACATCTAGAATTCCAGGAGTCATAGTTCTCTAAGACTTTCTGGAGCCATTCTTAGAGTGATAGTTCTGTGAGAATTCCTAGCCAACCTATGTTGGCTGCTTGGGAAGGAAGGTGGGACAGACCAAGGAACCACATTGTTCAGAAGAGAATACACTTCATTGAGTCGTGCATGTTGATGAGGAATGAGAAACTGTAGGTTGGAATTGTTGTTGGAGTTGGGTACCTTGGCTAGAGAACACTTGCATTGTTTTGGGGGACATTGATTCACTGATAGAATCATAGCCCCTGAGAAAGTGAGAAAGCAAGGTCTACAATTGAGAGGATGGTTCTAGGTTGCAGCTAGTAAATGGACTTCTAAAAAATAAAAATATGTATGATTATGTTTAATGTTGTAATGGTGTTGATATAACTATGTATGCTATTCTGCATGCTTGATTTAAATGTAAATTTCTAAAACTAAGGATTGTTTGCAAGGTGTGCAATTTTATAAATAAACCTACCAAAAAACATATAGTTAGGTCCCATATATTTGATGATCATTTGATTTTGAGAAAATTTATAATAGTAGAGATCAGATTAACTATTATTTTATTATTTGATGATCATTTGATTTTGAGAAAATTTATAATAGCAGAGATCAAATTAACTATTCTTTGCATGCCTTCTGAGAAAATACACCGGACACTCTATCATCATAAATGTTTTCGATCAACTTAATTACATGAAGAATAAAAAAAACATAAACAATATAAATCTCCATGATAATGACGATATAGATCTACTATGCTGTAATAAATAAAAATGAAAAGATAAAAAGCAATGAAATAAAATACAAACAGAACCCTTTTTTCAACTTCTGAAAACATACTCAATTTATAGAAAAAACATTAAAATGCTAAACTTGCACAAGATTGACAAGCTTAACGACACTCAATCTCTTGAACACGGAATATTGGAAATCCATGTAAAACCTGAAAAGTATATGATTAAAACCCTGCAATATTAATACTAGCAAAATATTTTAACTACACCCAATTTATTGAATACAGAACACTAGAGGTCCGTGTAAAACGTCGAAAGCATATGCTTTAAGCTCTAAAAAACCTACTAGCAAAAACTTGCAAAGCCTACAAGCAAAAACTTGGGCAAGAAAACTATTAGTAAAGATATTCAAATAACCTGCGTCGGACACGGCATGGGACGCGACTAGGGCCAGAAGCATCTCGGTCGCTTTCCGCGACTAGGGCCGCGGTGAGTGAGAGGGAGACGAGACCGAGCCTGGTCTGCTCGTTATCTTTCACATTTCAGCCGCTCCTCATCCAATTGCACCACCTCCACCTGCACTTCTTCTCCAGGCCGTGATTGTTTTAGGGGCGGCACCTCCCCCTCTTTGTATTTCTGCGTGTGGTGTACAGCTTCCTGGTAGAGAGTGATGACATCGGCCATGGTTTTATCTTCGGGCATAGGCATGGTCTTGTTCACCATTTTCATGTAAATCTCGACGCAGCTGTCCACGAATTTTTTGATGGACTTGTTACTGGAGCAGTCCGGGAGCGGAGAGTTGCGAAGCCAAAGCAGAGAGTTCTGAAGCTCAATAAGGTAATCGTGGCATTTCAAGGGAGGGTTCGATCCCCTTCGCCCGTCGGCATTTTGGTGGTCGGTGGTAGGCTTCAGCGCTGTCTCGATAACACGGGCGACAACAGAAGCCGCGACTGCGGCCTCCACATCGGTTTTATATCCCCCGATCTGGATTAAGCCTCCCCCGAATTCCTTGGGTTTCCTCATCTCCGCAAACCAGCGCGTGAACTCCTTTTTATGATTGAGTTTGCGGCGCACCATGGCGAAACGAGACCTGCAGTGGTCTGTCAGTTCTCTTTTACATTTCATCCGCGCCTCCTCACCCAATTGCACGATCTCCCCCTGCACTTCTTCCTTCTCTTCAACTGCTTGATCGTCTTCGACGCTTTGAATCTGATTCCTTGATCCTGTCATAAATAATAATTTCTGATCGTCTCGATGGCTTTGATTCCGAACCTCACCGCGGCCTCCCGATCCTTCCATTGCTACTATGTTCTGATTCTCACCGCGACCCCTTCTCCCAGCTCTCATTCCTAATACTTTCTGATTGTTCTGATTCTCACCGCGACCCCTTCTCCCAGCTCTCATTCCTAATACCTTCTGATCGTCTCTCGATCCTCTCATTGCCAATTAGTTATACGTAAACAAACCCTAATATATCAGAAAATGTAATGGAACCCGGTGAATAGATTGAGTGAAATGGCTTTTCTTATATATTGTCACGGTATATATAGTATACTATTGTGCCCATTTGTAATTCAAATTATATTTATATTTCATTATTTGCGTTGATCGACTCATGTGCAAGAGTCGGGCCAAGTATGTAATGTATCTATGGAGCTAATGGGTTACCTTTACAAACCATGTTACATCTAAAATGTATTAGTATAATAAAATAAAATTTCTTCTTTAGAAAGGGTCAAACCTATAATATAATAATAATAATTTATTTTGTTAAGGTCACGGCATACCAATTTGGAGCTTTTCATTGAGTTACCATCATTCTTTTTCTTTAAATGTGTTGATTAATTGGGTTGGTTGTCAATGATGTCAATCCTTGAAGAAAGTTTGGTAGTGAATTCTGGTAGTACAAAGGTTTGGGTAATGGACCCAAGTTTGTTTGATGTATAATGGTATGAGTTTTGATATACTTGCACATAATACTATTCTAGATGGATAGTACATGTCATGTCATGTCTGATTGTTCTGATTCTCACTTTCATTCCGACCGCTGGCTTTTGTTATATATTGTCACTGTATATATAGTATACTATTGTGCCGATTTGTAATTCAAATTATATTTATATTTCATTCTTTGGGTTGATCGGCTCATGAATTTCTTCTCGGACAGGGTCCAAGAATCCCACAAAATATGTAATTTATTTATGGAAATAATGAGGTATTTTTACAAATCACGTTTCATCTCATAAGCCTAAAAACAACTTGTCCTAACAAACCAACCATGATCATAATAATAATAAATTAATACATTTAAAAACCACTTAGATTAACCGACCATGATCAAGATAATAATAAAATAATACATCTAAAAACCAGTTACCTTAATCTACCAAGATAAAGGTAATAATAAAATTAACCTACCATGATCAAGGTAATAATAAAATAATACATATAAAATGTGTTTGTATAATAAAATAACATTCTTCCTTTAGAAAGGGCAAATATACTATATGTAATCAAACCTTGTGAATATATATTTCATTCGTTGCGTTGATGGGCTTCACACTCCCGCCAATTATGGAATATATTTATGGAGATAATGGGGTATCTTTACAAACCATGTTCCATTTCAATACTATGAGCTAAAAAACACTTGTCCTAACAAACCGTGATCAACATAATAATAAATTAATACATTTAAAAACCATTTATTTATCAAGGTAATAATAAAATAATACATTAAAAATAATAAAATAATATTTTTCATTTAGAAAGGGTTGAAGTACACTATAAAGGAGTCAATGAGTCAAACCATTGTAGAATTCCATCTCATATCAAGGTAATAATAAAATAATATATCAAAAATGTATTTTTATAATAAAATAATATTCTTCGTTTAGAAAGGGTCAAAGGTACAATATAATAATACTCAAGAAGGAGTGCCCCTCTTAAAAGAAGTTAATTAATCAAATCATTATAGAATGTCCACCTCCACAACGACTATACAACATACAAGTGACATAGTGGATAAGTCCTCCCATCAAAGTGGTGATGAATGATATGTGTAAGCTCAAATAGGGGATGGCTCCCCAAATATATGTCCAATAAC
>SNQJ01S0005482.1:0-44021 GCA_010110895.2 Picea sitchensis | reverse complement strand
AAAGAGAACTGACAGACCACTGCAGGTCTCGTTTCGCCATGGTGCGCCGCAAACTCAATCATAAAAAGGAGTTCACGCGCTGGTTTGCGGAGATGAGGAAACCCAAGGAATTCGGGGGAGGCTTAATCCAGATCGGGGGATATAAAACCGATGTGGAGGCCGCAGTCGCGGCTTCTGTTGTCGCCCGTGTTATCGAGACAGCGCTGAAGCCTACCACCGACCACCAAAATGCCGACGGGCGAAGGGGATCGAACCCTCCCTTGAAATGCCACGATTACCTTATTGAGCTTCAGAACTCTCTGCTTTGGCTTCGCAACTCTCCGCTCCCGGACTGCTCCAGTAACAAGTCCATCAAAAAATTCGTGGACAGCTGCGTCGAGATTTACATGAAAATGGTGAACAAGACCATGCCTATGCCCGAAGATAAAACCATGGCCGATGTCATCACTCTCTACCAGGAAGCTGTACACCACACGCAGAAATACAAAGAGGGGGAGGTGCCGCCCCTAAAACAATCACGGCCTGGAGAAGAAGTGCAGGTGGAGGTGGTGCAATTGGATGAGGAGCGGCTGAAATGTGAAAGAGAACGCGCAGACCAGGCTCGGTCTCGTTTCCCTGTCACTCACCGCGGCCCTAGTCGCGGAAAGCGACCGACATGCTTCTGGCCCTAGTCGCGTCCCATGCCGTGTCCGACGCAGGTTATTTGAATATCTTTACTAATAGTTTTCTTGCCCAAGTTTTTGCTAGTAGGCTTTGCAAGTTTTTGCTAGTAGGTTTTTTAGAGCTTAAAGCATATGCTTTCGACGTTTTACACGGACCTCTAGTGTTCTGTATTCAATAAATTGGGTGTAGTTAAAAGATTTTGCTAGTATTAATATTGCAGGGTTTTAATCATATACTTTTCAGGTTTTACATGGATTTCCAATATTCCGTGTTCAAGAGATTGAGTGTCGTTAAGCTTGTCAATCTTGTGCAAGTTTAGCATTTTAATGTTTTTTCTATAAATTGAGTATGTTTTCAGAAGTTGAAAAAAGGGTTCTGTTTGTATTTTATTTCATTGCTTTTATCTTTTCATTTTTATTTATTACAGCATAGTAGATCTATATCGTCATTATCATGGAGATTTATATTGTTTATGTTTTTTTATTCTTCATGTAATTAAGTTGATCGAAAACATTTATGATGATAGAGTGTCCGGTGTATTTTCTCAAAAGGTATGCAAAGAATAGTTAATCTGATCTCTGCTATTATAAATTTTTTCAAAATCAAATGATCATCAAATAATAGTTAATCTGATCTCTATTATTATAAATTTTCTCAAAATCAAATGATCAGCAAATATATGGGACCTAACTATATGTTTTTTGGTAGGTTTATTTATAAAATTACACACCTTGCAAACAATCCTTAGTTTTAGAAACTTACATTTAAATCAAGCATGAAGAATAGCATACACAGTTATATCAACACCATTACAACATTAAACATAATCATATATATTTTTAATTTTTAAAAGTCCATTTACTAGCTGCAACCTAGAACCATCCTCTCAATTGTAGACCTTGCTTTCTCACTTTCTCAGGGGCTATGATTCTATCAGTGAATCAATGTCCCCCAAAACAATGCAAGTGTTCTCTAGCCAAGGTACCCAACTCCAACAACAATTCCAACCTACAGTTTCTCATTCCTCATCAACATGCACGACTCAATGAAGTGTATTCTCTTCTGAACAATGTGGTTCCTTGGTCTGTCCCACCTTCCTTCCCAAGCAGCCAACATAGGTTGGCTAGGAATTCTCACAGAACTATCACTCTAAGAATGGCTCCAGAAAGTCTTAGAGAACTATGACTCCTGGAATTCTAGATGTAGTCAAGAGTACCCTCTAGGATTTACACCTTGGAAACCACCCAAGCAATTCTCATTCGAGGGCTCCTACCTTTTACAAAGCAACTCAATCGCAATTATGCATTTAATCCCCCAATAGAACTCATCAAGGTTACAAATATTTCCTAATTGACCCTCTACATACTTTCTATCTTATTACAAATCTTCAATACAAACTTCAAGGGTTAGATGTAAAGAGCATTAAAATTAAGCAAGTAGTGGTGAAACAAAACAATCAATCCAACACAAAACTTCCATTGTTCTTAGAGCTTGAACACAAAACTTCCATTGTTCTTAGAGCTTGTTTATCTAGATACATGCACATATTTGGTGTTCTAGTCCACCATTGTATTGTAACTCCATGCTTTACTAGTACTTCAAAAACATTTTCATGATGATCATTAGTCTACACCAACATGTGGAAGGAACATTTGATCAAGTAACCATGCTTTGAATAACATAAGGTTCTTATGCATTTCTTTCCTTCCAAGTAGATCACACCCAATTATGAAACATAGTAATTGGAGTCTACACAGTAATTGGAGTCTTTCTTGAAGTCACCCTTCTCCGGGAACAAATTCATATTTGAATCATCTCACCTAATAGAGCTAAGAAGCGAGGAAAGAAACCCGATAACAATCACAAGAGATCAAAAGAGACAAGAATAGGATCAATCCGTAATCTTATTCATCGGAGATGTATGACTACAACACACGAAAAATTCAATTATTATTGTTTCTCAATTAGGACAAATCACAATGTCACTCCCAAATACCCTAAATTCCAGCAGGAAGAATCCTCAGTAGAAGATAGGGAGAGGATCTCTAGTTGCAGTTATGTGACTTTGAACCTTTGAGATAAAAGGGTAGAAGGACACAAAGGGAATTCATATCCGCCCAAAACTAATTTCATAACCTATATGTTAGCTCTTCAACATGAATAAATGAAATATGTAAATTACAACTTTTTAGGGAGCCAGATTCATAATATAGGTCAACAACCAATAAAACTTATACCCTTGTGCCACTGTCATTTCTTCTCAGAATTCGGATCAGATAATGGAGCTATATGTATGCAAGGTATGCCAAGCTTTTAAAGAAACCATTCCACGATAGCAATTTAATTGGAGGTAAGCAATTTCTAATGCAACGTACACATATTTCCTTCAAAGAGTGGCAGTGCATGCATGTAAGTGAATAGTTCCATCGTATGATTTCAGTAGTAAACTCAAATAGCATTTACCATAAATGTATAGCATCTGATGCCATAAGAAATATAAGATTTTAAACCCCAAGGCATGTATCCCATGATAACATGTATTACAACCTTTACAATTACAACGCATAAACCCTTATATGTCACTGTTGTAGCCAACTCCTGCAACATGTTGGTATTATTCAATGCACGTGTGTTGTAATATAATCTGATTGTATCATGACTGTAGTATCTAATTCAGATCCATAATTCAAAAGTGCTTCTTGTTTATATTGAAATGCAGTGCTTATGTCAAGCCAAATGCATAGATATTACCCTATTTATATCAAATTCAACAATACAATAAACCACGCTCTAGTACGGTTTATAAGTTCAGAAAAACAATCCAAAACTTATTAAAGCTGTGACGATTTCCAATATCCAATTCTCAAGGTTTAGATGGAAAACACATGTGGAAAATGCATTCCATTCTGCTCACTACAGTAGTAAATCTGTGTAACTAACTTGAGGTTCTGGTACATGATGTTTGTTTGCCTCACGGATTGTTTAGAGCATTAAACCTTTGTAAGCAATATATAACGTCAGGTATCTGAAACCCTAACTTCCGTATACTCTTCCTTTAAACTAGAAACGAAATATGGAATGTTACACATGTTTTCAAGGTGATCGAGGTCATCTGAAATGGTGTTAAGGTGATCAAGGTCATGAGGAAAAGAGGATAGCAGAAATGATGAGGATCCAGTTAAAAGAAAAGGAAAAAAATTGCAAGAAGTAGCTAGAAGTTGAAATAGTTTTCTTAAGAAATGAACTAGAGAAAACAACTAATCAATTCAATAGAAGTTTGAAGTGGGGAAAGAGTACTAAAATATTAGACAATATTCGCAGTTTCCAAAGGTCACCATTCATCAAAATGGGTCTTGGATATGACGAAAAACAAAATATCCCCAAGGGATATGCAAGTGCTAAGGTGAGAAAGCCATCATAAAAAAAGTGAAGAAAAACCTAAAATCTATGCCAATATTCTCAAAGGCTCCATTAAAAATGAAATTAATAGTAGGAAAGGCAAATATGACCAACATAAATATGATTCTTCCCCAAGAATGATTCTAGAGGAGTTGTTCTACCAAAAATACTTTTCATAAACTGGTACCAAAATATCTTTCTTGTAATAATTTTGGTCATAAAGAAATAGATTATAGAGATTATGCAATAAGTTATCATGTGAGAGAGATAAAGATATATTCTTATAGAACCAAAAGGAATGATTATGTGAGAAACAAAACCAAGAGTTTTCATGGTTTTGTTGATAGAAACTACAATTCATTTTCTCCTCTACTTGATTACAATACCAAAAGTTATAAGTGAAATAACTATGGGCACATAGAATGTGACTATAGAAGCAGCATAATAAAGTATCCTAAACAAAATAGGAAAGAATATATTCTTACCAAGCATAGAGAAGAATACACTAGGGTGTGGGAAAGGAATCAAGAAGAGGCAAATAAGGAAGAATGTGGACTTGCACTTTATGCTAAAAATAAAGGGAACCATAAGTATATGCTAGTTGATGTTCAAAACACATGACATGGGACGAGACCAAGTTTCTCACCTTGAAGGAAGAAAAATGAGACAATGTTACTTTTGCAGATAATTCTACAAGAATAATTGGAAAAAATATTTTTAGTATTGATAATGGAAAGACTAAGACACATAATGTCTTGTATTTTGAAGGATTAAAGAATAATATTCTATGTGTCATTCAAATGTACGAGCAATGTTACAACCTCACATTTAATTACAAAGGGTGTGAAATAATGAAAACAACTTCAAGAAGATTAGTGGAAAATGAAAACATAACCTCAAATGATGTATACATACTCCATGAAGTCAAAGGATAAAAATGTTGTATGAGAGTGATATATATCTCATATCATCAATAAATGGAAGCACAAGATCAAGGGGATAAACCATTTTCCATTGATGTAAAAGGGAGAGAAGTTGTAGATAGATGAATAATTGCGAACACAAAGAAAGTGGTAGATAGGGGGAGTATCAGAATTGAATAAGGGTTACCATCAATGACAAAAGGGGATAATGTTGGAAATATTGTTGTCATTTATGTCAAGTACAAGGGGAGGATATTTATGTCCAAGATAAATAATTCAAGATGGAGATTGTTGGAAACATTGTTTTTGAATTTCTGATGCTCAATTTGGATATCCTATCTTTGAAAGAACTTTTACCCTATATACTTAACTCAAATGGGAGAACATGTTATATGGTTGGAAATGTTATTTTGACACCTTTCGAATGGTATATGGAATTATTTATAACTCCATGGGAATGAGAAGATATGAATTTTTCCGTCTGAGCTAGAAAATGGAAAATGTAGGTCAACTCAGCTAGTCTTTACATGTTGGCTGTGAAGGTGAGGAAAAAGATACTATAAATACAAGATAGATGTGGGAATTTCAAGAGAATAAAATAAATATATCAATTCAGAGGTGGAGATAAGAGATATAATATGTGCTAAAAGATCTATGGTGTATTTCTGGGATCTAAAGGTGTGCAAGAGATGTTTTCAGGGTTTTCTTGGGTTTTTCTTACTCTTAAGGCGTCCTATGAAGGACCGAAGGTATGTGATGATGAACAATGCATTATTTTGAAGTTGTGATGTTGAAATCATGGATTATAGTCTTAGAATGATTCTATGAGGTTCACTAGGAAAACAATGTTAAATGTGACTAGGGTTTGAAGTTATATATGAAGTATGAAGAATACAAATGAAGTCAGAAGTACTTTGTGTATGGAGATATTGGATTGGTGTCTAGAAAAGTCTTACAAAGTTAGTTCTTAGATCAAGATATTGGTCTCTCTAGTAGTTTGGTTCCTACACAATATCTTATTGAGTTGGAGCTTAGATAAGGGGATTGGTGTCTCCAACCGGTTGGTGCCTATAGGTACTATTGAGTTCGTTATAGTTGAGAAGATTGGTATCTCCAATACTTTTTTTCCTACATATTTCTAAGTTGGTGCTAAGTTAAGGAAATTGGTTTCTCGAGTAGGTTGGTTCCTACAATATTTGTAATAGTATGTTCGTTTTAACACACATTTATAAAGATAATTTTTATGGTTTTCTCCCGATTGGGTTACCATGTTAAAGTATGTGCATTATGATTTGAGTTTATATGTGATTATTGTTTCTAATCTAATGAATGATTGATGAATGTTTAAATAAAGTAAAAGCATATCTTATAGTGATTCAACCCGCCTCACTCAGTATAAACATAAGTTCAACATGGAGGAAGTTTTGGACATAGTTAACAAGATAGTTTGAACTAACCACATAATTATGTAATAGTTTTTATGGTCACATTTCATTATATAGGGAACAATTTGTACAATAGTAACACACATGAATGATTGTTTAATAAAATTTCCCCTTGAAGGGTTTGGGAGTTTATTTCCCAATGTCCTTGCTTTGCAAAACATAGTGTATGTGAATGAATTTGTATTCTTCATCGTCTCTAAGGCTCATCACTCCTTATAGACACTCATTTTGGTTGGCCAACCTCGTCATAATGAGAAAGAAGTCTCGTGAAATCAAACTATGTGTAGACTTCAGAAACCTCAACCAATTATCGTTGAAAGACAATTACCCCTTTCCAAATATGGAAAACATGTTATAATGAATTATTGGGGCAAGTACATTGTCAATGTTTCATGGATTTTTCAGGGTACAATCAAATCCTAGTTATAGAAGAGGAAACAAGTAAGATTGCATGTGTCACACCTTATGAAAGTAACAAGTTCCTTTGTTTTCTAGCTACAAATCAAAGGAGGCTCCAACCCCCTACATTCTTAGACTACAACCTGAAGGAAGCTCCAACTCCCCAATTCACTCACTACAATGAGAAGAAGGCTACAAACCCCTAGTTTCTTAGGCTACAACCTCAGGAAAGTTCTATCTCCCCAATTCTCTAGCTACAACCAGAAGGAGGCTACAACTCCCTATCTTCTCCGAATAAAACCAGAAGGTGGCTACAACCACTTGTCCTTGCCCCATCCAATCGCCCTAATGTAGAAGTAGAATGATGGAACCACTGTCACACTATCACTATGAGATATACTACTGTAAACCTGTATCAATCAACCTGCAATCAACCTCTAACAACCTGTAACAATAACATGTGCCAACATGTACCATACATCAACTTGTACCTCAACCTATACCATAAAAAAATGCATCAACCATGCACCAAACCTATACAAATAACCTGTCCAAATAACCTGTCCAAACAACCTGTAATAAACTTGTACTATAAACAAGTGCATCAACAATGCACCAACCTGTACCTCAATTGAACCATCAACGAGTGAATCAACCATGCACCAAATATGTACCAATAATGCATCAAATACACATATACTATGACTCATCAAGATGTACCAACATCATCAACTATACACCTCATGTATGTGCCAACTCATCAACTACCTGTCTCAACCATGTACCCAACATGTACCTCGGCCATATACCAAATAAATATACCAATATAACCATCAAAATTTCTCTATCAATACATCATGTTATCCATAACCAAATACCATAAGCCCTTACATCAAACCATGTGCCATAACATCACTTTTATGTAGCCTCAAGGATGTATCATTCGTAAGCCAATCATATACCAATACCACTAACAAGTGTCTCTCACAATGCACAACAAGATATGCCAATAAATCAAACTAAGTGCACTGACAATATACTTCAATAGATCTACCTCAAAACCATTATATAACAAACCCTAAATTTCCAAGAGGGCATCCAACATATTTACAAGGAAAACCCTCAACTAGGTTCATAACTTCAACACTACACATATGAAAACAATACCTTTTTCTTCTTCGAGTGTTCTGTTGCCACAATTTTTATACCACACTTTTTCTACCACAGATTTTCTTTGGCCGCGATTTTCCTACCACACTTTTTCTGCCACGCTTTTCCTGCCGCAATTTTTCTGCCGCACTTTTCCTGTCACGATTTTCCTGCTGCGGTTTTTCTGCCGCAGTTTTTTTTTCCTGCAGTTTTCCTGCCGCGGTTTTTTTGTTTCTGCCACACTTTTCTCTATCAATAATGCTTGCCCAAATAACCTTTCACAAAATATATATTCAACCATATTCAATAGGTGATTAAATGAGAGAATTGTGTCTCTTATTTATACTTTCATGTAGCTTCCTCAAGGGATTACCATCTAACCATCTTAACCCACTTTCTTTATTTTAGGGCTAACCCACTTCTAACGATTTGTCCACTTAATAATTTCTCCATTAACTTTATTATTTAAATAATTTCTTTTGTATCCACTTTGACTTATAGTACACTCATTACTTCACTTTATTATTTACCATCTAACCATCTTAAACCACTTTCCTTATTTTAGGGCTAACCAACTTCTAACCAGTTGTCCACTTAGTAATTTCTCCATTAAATTTATTATTTAAATAACTTATTTTGTATCCACTTTGACTTATAATACACTCATCACTTCACTTTATTATTTAAATAATTTCTTCTTTGCAACCACTTTGATTACATTGACATTTTGGGGCTTATAGATGACCCATGAGGGTTCTTCAACTTCACATGGCCATAACTCTCTAACCATGAGGAGTTATGTGATGTTCCACATACCAACAAAAATTACATGACATGTACTATCCATATATAATAGTATTTCCTTCAAATATATTAAAACTGATATCATTGTACATCAAACAAACTTGTGTCCATTACCCAAACCTTTGTGCTACTAGAATCCGCTACGAGACTTTCTTCAAGGGTTGACATCAATGACAACCAACCCAAATAATCAAGAGCATATCTCACACATGTTTTTGTTGAGGATATATCATTTTAAGAAGATTGTCTTAGGAATCATGGAAATGGGTATCTAGAATACAAGAATATGACTTGGAAATAAGACCAACCAAGATATCAAGGGGTTGTCAAATTGTTTGATGAAGAAAATGAGAGTGATTTAGATATCAATATTATATTAGAATACCTAGAGAAGAATGATTGGTATAGTGACATTGTTTATTACTTGAAAAATCTAACATATTTTGATCACTTAGTTAATCACCAATGAAGATATTTTAGGTTGAAAGCCACTAAATATTACATAGTTCAATGTGGCATCTATTGGAAGGATCTTGATGGTCTATTAATGAGATGTGTTGATAATCAAGAAGCTAAGTTCTTGATGATCAATTTCCACAAGAGACTTTTTGGTGGAGACCAAGCTACCTAGAATACCATGAATAATATATTGAGGGCATGTTACTACTCGCCTACAATATTCTATAGCATTCATAAATTAGTTAGGTCATGTCAGTGATATCATCTCTTTTCAAGGAAACAACATCTTTCAATTTTACCCGTCAATTTGTTAGGTCATGTCATTGATGTCATCTCTTTACAAGGAAACAACATCTTTTGACATTACCCCTTTAGCCTATTATTGTATATAGGCCTTTCTAGCGGTGATGCCTAGCGATTCCTAGATTTCATTATTGAATTTAAGGACAACTCTGGCAATGGATTTAAGTGGTCCTCATAAGAACTAACTACTTCACAATATGGGTTCAAGTAGTCCCTATCAAAAGAGCTACTCATAGTGTGGTGAGGGAGTTCATTGAAGACAAGATCATTACTCGATTTGGTCTTCTAGAAAAATTCACCATGGATAATTCCAAGGATTTCAGTTGCACTAAATTTTCTAAATATTGCTTTTAGTATGGTATTATCTTATCTCATTACTCTAATTATTATCCACAATGAAATGGCCTTACTCAATCAAGTAACAAAAAATTGATAGCCATAATAAAAAAGATAGTACAAGTGATAGTAAGAAGAGTTTGGATGATAATATGAAATATGATCTTTCAGTGGATAGGATAACTAAGAAGAAGTCAACTAGACATAGCCCCTTTCAACTTATATATGGGATGTAATACACTTTGTATATTCACTTGAAACTTCTTGTGCATCACTTGCTTGAGTATTTCACACATGGAAAATAAGATATGTAATCAAGATCTACCAACTTATCCAGTTAGAAGAGAGGGGAAATTCCTTTGACCACTTAGTGGAGAAGCACGAAAGAGTAAAAAAAAACATTTGACAAGAAATCTAGACTCAGTTGTTTCAGATGAGGTGACGTTGTTCTAATGTGGGATACACATAAAGAAAAACCTAGCAAACATGAAAAATATGACTCTCTTTGGAGGGGATCATTCATAATAGAAGGTGTAGGTAGGAATTTTTTTTTCCATCTTATCCATTTGGATGGTGAAAAGTTACCTTTCCCTATGAATTCTCAAATCCTCAAATCTTACTATTGTGATTGCACCTAGTGCTAGATAGCCTTAGAGAATGAATACGATCTTTGACGAATATATTAGAATGCATTTCTTTTTGGCGAATATATTAGAATGCATTTATTTTTGTGCACATCTCCTTTTCATTTGTGTTTACTTTTCATATGCATATTAATTTAGTTAGAAAAATCATACACATACTTCCATTTAATTTATTTATTATCATGCTTAGACTTAGAATTTTTTTTATTCAAGAGAGTAGTTTTTCATTTGCTAATGAGGGTGGTAGATTCACCCAAAANGAGGTGACGTTGTTCTAATGTGGGATACACATAAAGAAAAACCTAGCAAACATGAAAAATATGACTCTCTTTGGAGGGGATCATTCATAATAGAAGGTGTAGGTAGGAATTTTTTTTTCCATCTTATCCATTTGGATGGTGAAAAGTTACCTTTCCCTATGAATTCTCAAATCCTCAAATCTTACTATTGTGATTGCACCTAGTGCTAGATAGCCTTAGAGAATGAATACGATCTTTGACGAATATATTAGAATGCATTTCTTTTTGGCGAATATATTAGAATGCATTTATTTTTGTGCACATCTCCTTTTCATTTGTGTTTACTTTTCATATGCATATTAATTTAGTTAGAAAAATCATACACATACTTCCATTTAATTTATTTATTATCATGCTTAGACTTAGAATTTTTTTTATTCAAGAGAGTAGTTTTTCATTTGCTAATGAGGGTGGTAGATTCACCCAAAAGTTTTATGTTTCTTTTTGCATTATATAGTGTACTAGTCACAAGTATTTTCATACACTCTTCCATGGATTGCACGTACCCAGGTACGAGACAAATGCTACCCTCTCATTCATATAACTACATTTGGATACTCTCATAAATGTGTGAAGTAGTTGCGTACATGAGATATCATGTTTTCCTAAGATGACTTGTAATATTGGGTGTTTAGAAATACACCACATAAAATAATTTCATTCCACCATCTATGACTTCTTAAAGGTCAACATGAAAGTTCAAAGTAAAAATCCTAAATCAAATACAACCACAGAAGGATAAGAGTTAAAGAGAAAAGAAGTTTAAAAATATAAGAAAAATAAAACTTGAGGAATGCCCCTCACCAAAAGGGAAATTCCCCTAGTCCTTTGTTTTCTAAACAAAATTTGAAGAGTATAAACTTGTTCAATAATGTGAACATCTAAAGAAAAAGGATAAAGAGATAGTAAAAAAAGGTGAGGATTGTAACTCAATGAAAAGATCCTTCTAGAAGGCTATTATAAATAATGCATAGCCAAAATAAAGCTAGAAGCATAAAAAAGTTAAAAATAAAATCTATGCATGTTTAAGGCTTTGAGAGTCATCACATGGATGAGTCAACTTCCCCTTTCATCACTAATATACATTAATTTCCTATATTTCAACTAAAAACTTAGAAAATATGTATTTTTCTTAGAATTTGATTATGTATAATGGTTAATAATGTTCCCCTATATAAGAATTAAGAAATTATTAAAATTAATTAATTATTATTATTCTTTATTAATAAATGGTCACCAAGCGTTGCAAATTAATGATCTACTAAGAGGTTACACCCATCATCATAAGTTGATATTACATTTTGGAATGTTATTGGATATATGTTTGGAGAGTTATCCCCTATTTAAGCTTACACATATCATTTATCACCACTTTGATGGAAGGACTTATCCACTGTGCCACTTGTTTGTTGTATAGTCATTGTGGAAGTGGACATTCTACAATGACTTAACTCATTAACTCATTTTAAGAGACACATTCTTCCTTGAACATTATTATATTGTACCTTTAACCCTTTCTAAAGGAGAAATATTATTTTAGTAATAATTATTTTATTATTACTTTGATAGGGGCAGACATTAAAATGTATTATTTCATTATTAATTTGATAGGAGGTGTACAATCTACAATGATTTGATGATTGACTCCTTGATTATTATTATATTGTACCTTTGACTTTTTTTTAAGTAAGAATATTATTTTATTATATTAAAATATTATTATTTTTGTTTTTATGTATTATTTTATTATTATTATGTTTTATTACTTTAGATGTATTATTTTATTATTATTTTGATAATTAAATAGTTTTTAAATGTATTAATTATGCAAAAGGTATATACCTATTGATAATGGGCATATTTAATATGATTTTTAGTGCTTAATCAGTTTTGTATGGACAAGATTAAATATTGATGGAATATTATTAGTAGTCCCAATAAATCAATGGTTGAGATTTCAACCACTAACTTCCTCACTATTATAAAGACATCAGTTTACATGTTTATTTTTTTACTTTTACTTGATCACATTTAAAATTTATTATAGTGGCTAGCCGTTTCTGTCCCGTCTGTTCATGTTTCCAAATTATGGAGTCGGTTCTGGGAATAAATTTTACTACAGAGTTTTTACTGGGCTTAGAATTTTACAGCCATACCTTTCGACGTTCTCTAGCCACAACTTAGAGACTGTGCTAGTTTATTATTTTATTATTATGTTGATCAGGGTTTGTTAAGACAAGTGGTTTTTAAGTCATGGTATTGAGATGGACATGGTTTCTAAAATACCCCATTATCTCCATAAATACATTACATACTTGGCTGGACTCTTGGACCAGGTCAAAAGCCGATTAACGCAAAGAATGAAATATAAATATAATTTGAACTACAAATGGGCACAATAGTATAATCACCGGGTTTGATATATTCACTCGATATAATCACCGGGTTTGATATAATTCATTGCCAATGAGAGGATCGAAGGAAGAAGTGCAGGGGGAGACTGTGCAAATGGATACAGCCATGGCCGATGCCATCACTCTCTACCTCTACCAGGAAGCTGTAGACTACAAGCAGAAATACAAAGAGGGGGAGGTGGTGCTGAAATGTGAAAGAGGTGCAGGTGGAGGTGGTGCTGAAATGTGAAAGAGAACTCGCAGACCAGGCTCGGTCCCGTTTCTCTCCCACTCACTACCACCAGAAATACAAACATGGGGATGTATCGCCCCTAAAACAATCACGACGTTTTACACGGACCTCTAGTGTTCTGTATTCAATAAAATGGGTGTAGTTAAAAGATTTTGCTAGTATAATATTGCAGGGTTTTAATCATATGCTTTTTAGGTTTTACATGGTTTTAATATTGCAGGGTTTTAATCATATGCTTTTAGGTTTTACTTATTACAGCTTTGCAGCTCATTTTTACTTTGCGCTTTCTGCACCAGCAATTATTTTGGTTTAAGCGTGCAGCATTAACATAGCGGATTTATAGTGTCATTATCATGGAGATTTATATTGTTTATGTTGTTTTAGTCTTCATGTAATTAAGTTGATCGAAAACATTTATGATGATAGAGTGTCCGGTGTATTTTCTCATAAGGTATTCAGGGAACTCGTGTCATCTGCATGCATACAAAGAATAGTTAATCTGATCTCTGCTATAATAAATTTTTTATCATCAAATATATGGAACATAACGATATGTTATTTGGTTGGTTTATTTATAAAATTTAATAAATCTTCTCAAAATAATCAAATTATCAAATATATGGGAGACAACGATATGTTGTTTGGTAGGTTTATTTATAAAACTTTTGAACAATGATAGAGACGACAACAACTGCAGGATTGTGAAGTCATTTGACCCGGTGTTGAACAAATTTACTATTCAATCCTTCCTCGCAACCACTCAGGTGATTCCAATTAATCACATCACTCATCCCTATAACCTATAATTTATTCCAAAGTAGATCAAGAATGCTTTTGTATTGAAAGAGGCTTTAAAGATTTCTATAAATTTACTTTAATATGTGTTGTTTGATCTTCGAGTAGGTCGAAAATACTCATTCCAATTTTAATATACAAGAAAACAATAAATTCTTCAAAAATATAGATTCTTAGTATTTTAATTTGACAATGACAGGAAACACAATTTCAATGGCAGGATACGCTTATATAACTAACAATTATATTCCCTTCAAGTAATAATGCAATTCTTATGTTTCTATAACCACGGAGTTGTCTTCAACATATAGTGAGTAGCATGCACATAAGACACAATAAGATCGACCTTTAATGCTCAAACCCAACAAACGCTACAATAGTATTTTCAAACAATCCTTAGTTCTAGAAGCTTACATTTAAATCAAGCATGCATAATAGCAAACACAGTTATAACAACACCATTACAACATTAAAGATAATCACACATATTTTTATCTTTTAAAAGTCCATCTATTGGCTGCAACCTAGGATGGTCCTCTCCTTTGTAGACCTTTCTCTCCCACTCTCTCAGTAGTAGGTCTTGGGCTATGACTGTATCATGGAACCAATGTCCCCCAAACAATGCAGGCGTTCTCTAGCTAAGGTACCCAACTCCAACAACAATTCCAACCTACAATGTCTCATTTCCTATCAACATGCATAATCCAATGAAGTGTATCATCTTCTGAGCACTGTAGTTCCTTGGTTTGTCCCACCTTCCATCCCAAGGCTCCAACATAGGTCCACCATGAATTCTTAGATAACTATGGCTCCTGAAATTCTAGATGCAGTCAAGAGTACCCTCTATGATTTACACATTGGGAAACCACCCAAGCAATTCTCATTCCACTGCTCCTATCTTCTACAAGGCAACTCAATAGCAATTGTGCATTTAATCACCTAATAGAACTCATCAAGGTTTCAAAGATTTCCTAGCTCACCCTCTACATACCTTCTATCTCATTACAAACCTTCAATACAAACTTCAAGGGCTAGATGTAAAGAGCATTAAAATCAAGCAAGCAAATGGTGAAACAAAACAATCAATCCAACACAAAACTTCCATGTTCTTAGAGCTTGTTTATCTAGATTCATGCACATATTTGGTGTTTTAGTCCACCATTGTATTGTAACTCCATGTTTTACTAGTAATTCAAAAACATTCCACAATGATCATTAGTCTACACCAACATGTACAACAAACATTTAATGAGGTTACCATGCTTTGAATAACATAAGGTTCTTGTGCATTGCTTTCCTTTCAAGTAGATCATACCCAATTATTAAACATAATAATTGGAGTCTTTCTTGAAGTCACCCTTCCCCGGGAACAAATTCATATCTGAATCATCTCACCTAATAATCATCTCACCTAATAGAGGTAAGCAGGGAGGAAAGAAACCCCAAAACAATCACAAGAGATCAAAAGAGACAAGCATAGGATCAACCCGTTATCTTATTCATCGGAGCAATCTAATTACAACAGACTCTGAAAAATTCAACTATTATTGTTTCTCAATTAGGACAAATTTGTTTCTCAATTAGGAAAAATCACAATGTCACTCCCAAATACCCTAAATTCCTAGTAGGAAGATTCCTCAGTAGAAGATAGGGAGAGGATCTCTATTTGCAGTTATGTGACTTTGAACCTTTGAGATAAAAGGGTGGATAAACCAAGGACCCAAAGGGAATTCATATCGGCCCAAAACTAATTTCATAAACTATTTGTTAGCTCTTCAACATGAATAAATGAAATATGTAAATCATAACTCATTAGGTAACCAGATTCATAATATAGGCCAGCAACCAATAAAACTTATACCCTTGGGCCACTGTCATTTCTTCTCAGAATTCAGAATCAGATAATGGAACTATATGTATGTAAGATATGTATGGAAGGTATGAAAAGCTTTTAAAGAAACCATTTATCATAAATGACCATGAACCACAATAACAATTTAATGGGAGGTAAGCAATTTCTAATGCAACGTACACATATTTCCTTCAAAGAATGGTAGTGCATGCATGTAAGTGAATAGTTCCATCGTATGATTTCTGTTAAATATAATATAACCTCAACAGTATGAATGTACACTGCCAGTTGTCCTAGCCAGCTATACTATCATTTCTTGATGTTCTTGATTCACTTGAGCCTATTTAGCTTAGCTCTCTTCCCTATTAATATGTACTCTTTTCCTCATATACTCAATATACTAAATACAATTTATGTTCCACTCTTTCTCTGTATTCTTTTCTTCTCATTTTATCATGGTATCAGAGCTTCAAACATAAGCCTCTTCACACAGTCTGGAGAGAAACCCGATCCTAAGAAGCGTAGATCTTACACTGTGAAATCTGTAGTCCGCCATGTGCTCAAAAGATCATTGCAGAAAGAAAACGTGAGGAAGAAGAGATCAATACACTCAAAAGATTGAGGAGTCAGAGCTACAAAAGGCAAAGAATCGTGAAATTCATAAAAGATTGAGGAAGCAGATCCGCAGAAGAGAAAAACTTCGTAAGTTCTTTAAAGAATTCATGAAATTCTTTCTTACGGAGAGAATTCTACAAAGAGCGCCAAAGGACAAGCCAAAGAAACAAAGGACAAACATAGCAGTCGTAAGATTGGCCCTGCGAACAAATCTGAGCCATCGATCGAGTTCAGAAAGGAAGAGGAGTGTGCAGAAAACAAAAAAGATTTCCAGTCATTAGATTTAGTGCAGAGGACCGATAGTCGTCGAATCCGGGAGAAAGTGCACGAGGTTTAGTCCTCTAGAGCGCACATGAGAAAATACGACTTATGAAGTCGTGAAATCCTGAAATCATTCGGACCATCCATCAAGGAGGATATGTGGCAAGATCTCGGCATCTCGCTCACTCATAGGGAGTAAAGGTCAGAGAATACGGCAGTAAGAATTCGTGAATCATGAAAACATGACTCAATCTGACCTGTTGGATCGAGAATTCAGGAATTAGGAGTTGGAATAGAAGAGGAGACTGCACTCCATATCCCGATAGGTGAAATCTCGAAATCACGAAATCACTACAACCGTTGGATCTGGAGTGATAGGTGTCGAAGATCTGGAAGCCATCGACGTTTTGGCATTGAGAGAATGAAGGTGAAGACTCGGGAGAAATCACGACCATTGATATCAAAGGACAGGTGGTATTAGATCCAAGCACCATCGTGATTTCGGCAATTGATAAATCATAGGGGAGAGTTCTGAGAACTCACGAAACGCGAAATTTTGACATGATCTTAGCCATCAAATCAAGAGGAGTATGAATCGTTGATTTTAGAGGCTCTGAAATTTTGACATTTTGGAATTCAGGGTTTGGAGAACATCGTGATGAGAGTTCAAGTGTCGTGAAATAACGATTCATGAAATCCCTAAACGATCTGGACCATTGATCCGCAACAGAGGATAGATCAGAATTTTGGATTTCAGGATTCCAAGGAGGAAAGATTGGAGTTGCATCACAACTTCACGAACTGTGAAATCCTGAAAAGTGAATCGTGGTCGTGTGGAGGAAGGATATTAGAGGAGTTGAGGGCTTGTTAAGCCCCTTTTGGAGTTCGGGAGTTGGAGAGTCAGGAGTGGCTCACACACTTTTACTCTCGAGGTCGCGAAATGTGATGTGCTCTTTATGAGCTAAGCCATTAGTTCTGGGTAGTGGTCACGTGAAGAAGGAACTCACACTTAGTACTTATTCACGTGGGGCTGAGTTTGCATTTGGACCAATTCTGCCATTACATTTTCAACAATTGCAAAATAACAGAGCTCAGAGCTATGAATACACAAATCTCACGCTCGGATAGTCAGATCCAGCTAGATCGAAGTCAAAGAAGAGGTCTACACAGCATTTTTTTGTCCGAAGTCACTGAAAGAACTTCGAACACCTGGTTTTATGCGTAGGCAACAAGTAAACACAAAATTTACCAACAATTTTTTTGTTGTTGTTAAATTCTTTAAAGATGGCCACGTCTAGTAATTTAGGACCAACTCAAGGTCCGATTCTTCTTGGAAATAATTATGAGTTTTGGTCTCTTCGAATGAGACCCTTCTTGCAGGAACAAGAGTGTTGGGATCCAATGGATCTTGTATATGTGGAACCAGATCCAGTAGACCTTTCCACCATGACAAACCAATAGAGAACTACTTAGAAAACACAGAGGAACAGAGAGAATAAAGCCAAATTCTAGATACAAAATTTAGTGGATGACTCGATTTTCTCAAAAATCATAGGCGTTGTTACTTCAAAACGGGCTTGGGACATCCTTAAATCAACCTACCAAGGAAATGATAGGGTCAAAACAGTTAAACTGCAGACCTTGAGGACCCATTTCGAGACTTTAAGAATGACAGAGTCTGAAAATATTGATCAGTTTATGACCAGAGTCATTAGAATCGTAAACCATATCACATTGACTGGTGAAGCCATACATGATAAACACATTGTTGAGAAACTCCTCAGAAGTTTACCAAAGAAATTCGAAATGGTCATTACAACAATCCTTGAATCCAAGGATCTGTCACGTTTTTCAACAGATGAACTAATTGGTTCCCTATTGACACACAAGACCAGACTGCATCTCACATATGAGTCAATCGCCAATGCCTTCAAAACGCAATTCTCTTTCAGCAGAGGGAGAGGTAGAGGAAGAGGAAGAGGTCACCAAGGAAGAGGGAGCAGTTCAAGTAACCCTCACTCAAGTGGAGGTCACAGACAATAGAACCCAAATCAAAACTTCCAAGGTCACATACATCTGTACCGTATCCAAGTTTCGAGCCTCAAAGAGGTAGAGGGAGAAGATCAAATGAAAAATCAAGCATACAATGCTATTACTGCAAAAATTTTGGACACTATGAATATGAATGCCGAAAGAAGCAAGCATATCACCCCTCAGTCATAGCACATGTCTCAAATATTACAGGAGAAACCTCAGAAGGTATGTTTCTCTCATGCCACAAGACTGAAGAACAACATAAAGATCTTTGGTTGTTGGATAGTGGATACAAAAATCACATGACAGGTAACAAAGATTTACTTTCATGCATTGATTCTTCAATTTCCTCCGATATTACACTTGGAAATGATTCCTTAGTCAAATTTCAAGGAAAAGTAACTGTACCTATTATTACTAAACAAAATGTAAAGAAAGACATAAACAATGTCTATCATGTTCTAGATCTGAAGCATAATCTGTTAAGTGTAGGACATCTCATTGAACATGGCTATAAAGTACTTTTTGAGGGAGCATCATGCAGGATATATGATAAAACCCCCGATAGAAAATTGATTTCTGAAATCCACATGACTCAGAATAGGATGTTTCCCCTGACCCTCAGAACTGCAAATCTGATCCAATCATATGCACAAAGTCCATCCACTCCCAATGAAACTATGGTTTGGCATACAATATTTGGACATCTACCTTTTCAGAGTCTAAGTCTTCTATAGAAGAACTCCATGGTCAAAGGTCTCCCTATTTTCAAAGAGAAAAATCCCCCATGTGTGTCTTACATACCTGGAAAGCATAACAGAACTAGTTTTCCACAGTCCTCCACTCAAGTCAAACAACATCTCGAACTTGTTCACAGTGACCTATGTGGACCAATGCAAACAAATTCCATAGGTGGTATGTTTTATTTTCTAACATTTATTGATGACTTTAGTAGGAAAATTTGGATCTATTTTCTTATACACAAGTCTTAAACTTTTTCAAAATTCAAAGAATTCAAAATTGAAGATGAAAAACAGAGTGGCAAATATGTAAAAGGAATCATGTCAAATGGAGGAGGAGAATACAACTCCAAAGAATTTTCAAATTTCTGCAAATCAAAAGGCATCATCATGCAAACTACAACCAAGTATACTCCACAATAGAATGGAGTGGTTGAAAGGAAAAATCAGACAATAATGATCATGTCAAGAAGACTACTGAAAGAGAAATGTCTACCAAATACATTTTGGGCTGAAGCAGTGGCATTCTTAGCTTATCTCTTGAATAGATCTCCAACCACCAGTATCAATATGAAAGTCCCTCAAGAAGCATGGAGTGGGACAAAGATAAATGTTTCACATCTAAGGACATTTGGTTGCATAGCATATGCTCACATACCTTCTGAATTAAGGAAGAAACTTGATGATAGAAATGAGAAATGCAGCTTTACTGGATACAATGAAACATCAAAATCTTACAGGATTTACAATCCAATCTCAGAGAAAATGATTCTCAGTAGAGATGTAAAATTTCTGTAAAATCAACTCTGGAACGAATATGAAAATCAGCAAATGGACAGTCAAAATCCATTGTTGCCCAGTCCTGAAAACGTAGAAAATTCAAGACAACCAATACCTCAACCTGCCCTTTCAAGATTGTAGGTACAAGGACAATATGAAAAATCTCAGGATAACTCAACTTCCAGCAGAGACTCATCCTCTGAACTTCCAAATCAGAGAACTCGAAGTTTGAAAGAAATCCATCAGCAGTTGGATGACATTGAATAACACAATCTTATTGAATTAATATCATGTCGACCTACATCCTTTAAAGAAGCATCTAAGGAGCCACATTGGGTTCAAGCCATGAACCAGGACATTGACTCCATTGAGAAGAACAAGACAAGAGATCCTGATGATCTTCCCAGACACAAGAAGAGTATTGGTGTCAAGTGGGTTTACAAAACTAAACTCAATGAAAAGGGACAGATTGAAAAACACAAGGCAAGACTTGTTGCCAAAGGATTCTCACAACAACCAGGTACTGATTATGGTGAAACTTTTTCTCTAGTAGCAAGATTGGACACTGTAAGGACTCTCTTAGCCATAGAATCTCAACACAAATAACCATTATACCAGATGGATGTCAAGTCATCTTTCCTAAATGGTGTCTTAGAAGAAGAGGTCTATGTGGATCAACCACCTGGATTTGAAGTCCAAGAGTAGCCAGCTAAAGTGTATTAGTTGAAGAAAGCCTTGTATGGATTAAAACAAGCTCCAAGAGGTTGGTACAGCAGAATTGACACTTACCTGATCAAAATTGGTTTCAGCATCAGCCAAAATGAGCCAACTTTATACACCAAAATGGATCAGCATGGTAAAATTCTGATTGTATGTTTATATGTTGATGACATGATATATACTGAAAATCTTGAGTTAACTAGTTTTAAACATGCCATGGAATCTGAGTTTGAGATGACAGATCTTGGCATAATGAAACATTTTTTAGGTATTGAGATTGATCAATCAAACAAAGGCATTTTTGTCTGCCAGCAAAAGTATGCAGCAAACATCATCAAAAGATTCTGCATGGAAGACTGCAATCCAACAGAAACCCCTATACCCCTAGGTAGAAAATTGAACAAGAAAGATGAAGGCCCTATAGGTACCCTGTTAGAACCCTATATAATAGGTGATCAATGTTCTGAATAATATTTATGTTTTTTTAGGCATATGTGTTTTCTCATGACGCATGGCGAAGGCAGTGGAAAGCGCCCGACATTGACCAAGCATAAGATGAATGCTTGCGCGCGAACTTCAAAGTGAGTTTTGGTGCATTTTTAGCAAAATTGGGAATTGGCTTGAAAGGCAAAAAATTGGCCCCTCAACCTTTGCCTTTTAGCAGTGTTTATGAAAAAATTTGACAATATTTTTAGCAAAAAATATTGTTGGCCTAGGGCCAACCCCCCAAATATTCAACACCACAAATCAATGGCAAACACACGAGCCAACACAATGCCAACAGCAAACCCCAAAGCCCAAGCCTCGGGCTCACTTCATTGACATAGCATCTAATTGTTGGTTTATTTAAACGCTAAATGTTCAGTTCACCATGCGAATGTGGGATATTGTCCACAGAGAATCAAAAAATATATAAAACGCAGCGTTTAAAACCCTACGCCGGCTGTTGAAACGGTTTAAAGGTGTCCAACGCAAAGAACACGCGTTCATGGAGGGTTATGAGGTGTCCGAGGGATGTACCAGATGTGAAGAAATTGGACGTGGTAATATCCACAGTCGGCCACTACAGCATCCGAGAGCCAGGTCGAATACGCCATGGAAGCAATTAAGCATGGTTCCACTACAGTGGGGTTTAAAAATAGAGGGGGGAATCTTACTGGCAGTTTCTCCTATGGCGAGCCTATGAGCACTGAGTCAACAACGCAAACTTTGTGTGATCTTACACTTCGATTTGGAGAAGGATCATATGGAAGGATTCAACATTGTCCAAGATCATGCATTTGACTAAAGAAGCACAACTGAACAAACCAAAATTATAGAGATGGCTTGATGAATTTGGAGAACGTTACAGCCAGGCTATTGGGGTGGTATCAGTTGTAGCAGCTCTTGTTGGACCATTTGTATTTGAGTGGCCATTTATAGGTACTCCAGGAGCCCGAGGATCTATTTACAAGGTATTGGGCCTCATGGTAGCGGTTTCCTCATATGCATTAGCTATGGCTCCTCTAGCTTATGCAACTGCAATTAGTACCTGTGCAAGTAAGGGTATCCTGTTAAAAGGTGGACATGCATTGGATGCACTTGCATCTCCTGGAGAGCCTGAATGTACATTCTACATAAAAAACGGTGAATGAAAATTTGGACCCTCATGCAAGTTTCATCATCCACTGAATAGACCTGATCCATCTGTGAAGCTGACTCTTGCAGGCCTTCCAAGGAGAGAGGGTGAAGCGACCTGCCCATTCTATATGAAAAATGGAACTTGCAAGTATGGTGCAACTTGCAAGTTTGATCACCCCCTCTAGGTGAAGCTGTAGCCAAAGTTGTTGCAATGGCTGTAACCACTGAAGATAATTTAGAAGATGAAGATAAGATGGGTTCATGGAATGTTGTTGGAGCCAAAGCTACAGATGAATATCTCAAAGTTTGATGAATATTGCAGAAATTGAATGAAGGGTTTTTCTGTTTGAATCAGACAGCAAGAAAGTAGATCTATTCGGGGCATGTAAGGTTTGCTATAAAGCTGCTATTTGGGGGTTATCTGAACATGACAAAGTTTCCAAGGATACCTCATATTTTGAGGAGCATTGAAATCTGTATTTTGGTTACTTGTTTCATCTGTTGTAAGTTGGTGATACTATTGCGTTTTACAAAATTGGAACTTTAACCACGGGGGGGTTTGTCTGCAAGGGAATTGAACCAAGAACTGGTGTCATACAGCCCAGGTACAGATGCCATTTTAGTAACCGAGAGGGAACTGGAAATCAATTCTGATGTATTTTTGTCTGGTAGCAAGCAACAAGCTAACAGAATAAGGGTTCCATTAGACAATGGCATGCTAAGAGGTGTCCCTAGTGATAGAGAGAAAGTTGGTGCGGGGGCCAAAATCAAAGTTGATGTTCGTAAAAGGCCTCTCAAAGGAAGAAAACAGAATAGAAATTCCTCCTGTAGGAGATTTTAATGAGATTGGGAGATAAAAGGGTCGTCAATAAAGAAAAACAGAAGGAGGTATTCAAGGAATTCTCTCAAGCAGACAGTTCAACAACAAGGTTGGGCATCGTTGAAAGAACTCCCATTCATGGCATTATAGGAATGGCATCATTGGCACTAGATACAAACCTGACAGAGGAGCAACGGGAACACCTGGCAGGAGGTTACAGTTACCTAACCACCTCAAGACATTCGACTGTTGCCACATTTGTTCATTGTGATGTTGTTAACTTCCATTCTCCAGAAAACCATTAACTAACTCCAGATGTTAAATCAGCAGTTGCCAAATCGTTTTGTTTGTTTAGAAACAGTCCACAGGTGTCAATATCTTTGTAACTGTTTACTATTCTTAGAGTGCATAGTTAAAGTGAAAGTCTTGGAGGACTGATAGGATGGGGGGTTTGTTTATTATTTATACACCTGTAAAAGACTAGAAGAGGGTTCAACTGGGTAGAATAGGAGATGGTTGACCTGTGTGAGAGATCCCTCTCTGAGTCTTGGAGGGCTAGATCCAAGACTCGAAGCGGTTCGAGGTTACCTCTGTGATTGCCTCAACAACCTTAGGCAAATTACAGAGCGCTAACATTTTTGGCGACTCCACTGGGGACCCTTCTCTAGAGCTGCACTTCAAGTTCAGTTTTGACTTCTGATGGTGAACAGAAGCCAAACACAGGAAGCCTGTAGCATTCACCTGGCGACTCCATTGTTCAAGATCCCGAGCTTTAAAATTCACAAGCGACTTCACTGTTGAAGAATCCAGATTTCCAAGCCTTGATGATGCTTCAAGATGACAAGGTATGTGGAAAATCTTATATATTGTGAAGCTACCAAAGATTTCAGGGATGAGTTAGCAGATTTTCCAATTGAAGAAGTTTCGTTAACAATCGCGTTTCATTGTTGGAAATCGAAAATTTTTCCTCATGAAATTAAAATTTGTATTCTTGAGCTATTTGCTGAAAGACTTGAAAAAGATATTGAGCTTTTGAATACTCAGATTCAGTCTTATAGTTTCCAACATCCAAAACAATTTATGAGCAACTCACGTCTCCAAAACCAAAAGATATTGTGTCCTCTTTCGATTTTTTGATTGATGAATATTTTGTTGGCAAGCATAAGTCTGAAGTTGAATAGTTGCAGTCATGGTCTAATATTGCGGACACGAATGGGGAACTTATCCATGTTAGAATGTTGAATGAATACCTGGAGAATCAACAAATAGATCGTATATTTATTGACCCGGTTGCAAATTATATGGAGCTCCTTTTCAGTGTAACTGCTCAAATATGTTTTTTCTGCAAGGACCCGAGCTATCACCAGCTGCCAGTACATATTTTAGCCTTGATTTTCATCAAACATGATGATGAAGCCCAATCATGGGATCAACTATTGGGTTGGCTTCATTGGCACTTTTTCATTACCTGATCGAAGCAATAACTGTTAGATTAGGGTAGGTAGGAGTGTGCCAATAAACTCAACAGAATGAGCATCTTTTCTTTTTCGTTTCTTCATGGTTTTATTTTTAGTTTACAGTTTGGGGGAAGCCTAATGATCAGCTAGTCAGTGAAATTCAGAGTTCAGCGATTCTAGACACCTCCTTCGGAGCCATCTTCTCCAGGTGGAGCCTATGTTAGAACCCTATATAATAGGGGATCAGTGTTCTGAATAATATTTATGTTTTTTTAGGCATATGTGTTCGCTCATGATGCATGGCGAAGGCGGCAGAAAGCACCCGACACTGACCAAGCATAAGATGAATGCTTGTGCGCGAACTTCAAAGTGAGTTTTGGTGCATTTTTAGCAAAATTGGGAATTGGTTTGAAAGGCAAAAAATTGTTATTCTTGTGGGTAAATGTAAAATTGGGTTTATTAGCTATTTTTGGTGAATTTGGCAAAAATTTGGCCCCTCGGCCTTTGCCTTTTAGCAGTGTTTATGCAAAAATTTGACAATATTTTTAGCAAAAACTATTGTTGGCCTAGGGCCAACCCCCCGATATTCAACACCACAAATCAACAACAAACACACAAGCCAACACAATGCCAACACCAAACCCCAAAGCCCAAGCCTCCGACTCACTTCATTGACATAGCATGTAACTGTTGGTTTATTTAAACGCTAAATGTTCAGTTCACCACGCGAATGTGGGATATTGTCCACATAGAATCAAAAAATATATAAAACGCAGCGTTTAAAACCCTACACCAGCTGTTGAAATGGTTTAAAGGTGTCCAACGCAAAGAGCACGCGTGCATGGAGGGTTATAAGGTGTCCGAGGGATGTACCAGATGTGAAGAAATTGGACGTGGTAATCTCCACAGTCGGCCACTACAACATCCGAGAGCCAGGTCGAATACGCCATGGAAGCAATCAAGCGTGGTTCCACTGCAATGGGGTTTAAAAACAGAGGGGGGAATCTTACTGGCAGTTTCTCCTATGGTGAGCCTATGAGCACTGAGTCCACAACGCAAACTTTGTGTGATATTACACTTAGATTTGGAGAAGGATCATATGGAAGGATTCAACATTGTCCAAGATCATGCATTTGACTGAAGAAGCACAACTGAACAAACCAAAATTACAGAGATGGCTTGATGAATTTGGAGAACGTTACAGCCAGGCTATTGGGGTGGTATCAGCTGTAGCAGCTCTTGTTGGACCATTTGTATTTGAGTGGCCATTTATAGGTACTCTAGGAGCCCGGGGATCTATTTACAGGGTATTGGGCCTCATGGTAGCAGTTTCCTCATATGCATTAGCAGTGGCTCCTCTAGCTTATGCAACTGCAATTAGTACCTATGCAAGTAAGGGTATCCTGTTAAAAGGTGGACATGCATTGGATGCACTTGCATCTCCTGGAGAGCCTGAATGTACATTCTACATAAAAACCAATGAATGCAAATTTGGACCCTCGTGCAAATTTCATCATCCACTGAATAGACCTGATCCATCTTTGAAGCTGACTCTTGCAGGCCTTCCAAGGAGAGAGGGTGAAGCGACCTGCCCATTCTATATGAAAAATGGAACTTGCAAGTATGGTGCAACTTGCAAGTTTGATCAGCCCCTCTAGGTGAAGTTGTAGCCAAAGTTGTTGCAATGGCTGTAACCACTGAAGATAATTTAGAAGATGAAGATAAGATGGGTTCAGGGAATGTTGTTGGAGCCAAAGCTAGAGATGAAAATCTCAAAGTTTGATGAATATTGCATAAATTGAATGAAGGGTTTTTCTGTTTGAAGCAGACAGCAAGAAAGTAGATCTATTCGGGGCATGTAAGGTTTGCTATAAATTTGCTATTTGGGGGTTATCTGAACATGGCAAAGTTTCCAAGGATGCCTCATATTTTGAGGAGCATTGAAATCTGTATTTTGGTTACTTGTTTCATCTGTTGTAATTTGGTGATACTATTGCGTTTTACAAAATTGGAACTTTAACCACGGGGGGGTTTGTTTGCAAGGGAATTGAACCAAGAGTTGGTGTCATACAACCCAGGTACAGATGCCATTTCAGTAACTGAGAGGGAACTGGAAATCGATTCTGATGTATTTTTGTCTGGTAGCAAGCAACAAGCTAACAGAATAAGGGTTCCATTGGATAGTGGCATGCTAAGAGGTGTCCCTAGTGATAGAGAGAAATTTGGTGGAGGGGCCAAAATCAAATTTGTTGTTTGTAAAAGGCCTCTCAAAGGAAGGAAACAAAATAGAAATTCCTCTTGTAGGAGATTTTAATGAGATTGGGAGATAAAAGGGTCCTCAGTAAAGAAAAACAGAAGGAGGTCTTCAAGGCATTCTCTCAAGTAGACAGTTCAACAACAAGGTTGAGCATCATCGAAAGAACTCCCATTCATGGAATTATAGGAATGGCATCATTGGCACTGGATACAGACCTGACAGAGGAGCAACGGGAACACCTGGCAGGAGGTTAGAGTTACCCAACCACCTCAAGACATTCGACTGCTGCCACATTTGTTCATTGTGATGTTGTTAACTTCCATTCGCCAGCAAACCATTAACTAACTCTGAATGTTAAATCATCAGTTGCCAAATCGTTTTGTTTGTTTAGAAATAGTCCACAGGTGTCGATATCTTTGTAACTGTTTACTATTCTTAGAGTGAAGAGTTAAAGTGCAAGTCTTGGAGGACTGATAGGCTCGGGGGTTTGTTTATTATTTATACACCTGTAAAATACTAGAAGAGGGTTCGACTCGGCAGAATAGGAGATGGTCGACCTGTGTGAGAGATCCCTCTCTGAGTCTTGGAGGGCTAGATCCAAGACTCGAAGTGGTTCGAGGTTACCTTTGTGATTGCCTCAGCAGCCTTAGGAAAATTACAGAGAACTAACATACCCTACCCTATACAAAATTTTAGTAGGCATTTTGTTGTATCTTACCACAACTAGGCTTGATATTATGTATGCATCCAACTTTGTTTCCAGGTTTATGGAATCCCACAAAGATTCTCACTGGAAGATGGCAAAAAGGATTCTGAGATATGTTGCAGGCACTCTCAATTTTGGCTTATGGTACACTCAGTTTGATGATAATCATCTCTCTGGTTACACAGACAGTGATTTTGCAGCAAACCTAGAGGATAGGAAAAGCACCTCAGGATATGTTTTTCATTTGGGCATGAACCTGATTTCATGGGAATTAAAGAAGCAACCAATTGTATCAATATCATCTGTAGAGGCAGAGTATGTCACTGCTACCTCAACTTCCTATCAAGCTGTGTGGTTGAGAAGAATATTGAAAGATATGTCACATACAGAAAATGATCCAACTCCTATCTTCTGTGAAACACCTCAGCAATTGCTCTATCCAAAAATCATGTGTTTCACAAGAAAAACAAACACATTGACACTCACTTTCACTTCATCTGTGAGCTAGTCAATAATGGTGATATTGCACCTCAATTATGTGGCTCTCGAGATCAGCTCGCAGATATTTTCACAAGGCCACTAGGAAAATCCGTTTTTGATTTTCAGAGAGAGCACTTGGGCATTATCAGTGATGATGTTTGTAACTTTTGAGTTTAAGATGGAGTGTTAAATATAATGTAACCTCAATAGCTATCCTGGCAAGTTGTACTATCATTTCTTTATGTTCTTGAGTCTCTTGAGCCTATTTAGCTCATCTCTCTTCCCTCTTCATATGTACTATTTTCCTCATATACTCAATATACTAAACATTATTTATGTTCTGCTCTTTCTCTGCTTCTCATTTTATAAATTTCAGTGGTAAACTGAAATAGCATTTACCATAAATGTATACCATCTAATTCCATAAGAAATATAAGATTTTAAACCCCAAGGCATGTATCCCATGATAGCATGTATTACAGCCTTTAGACCTACAACGTATAAACCCTTGTATGTCACAAGCTATG
Source organism: Picea sitchensis (assembly GCA_010110895.2). Taxonomy (NCBI): domain Eukaryota; kingdom Viridiplantae; phylum Streptophyta; class Pinopsida; order Pinales; family Pinaceae; genus Picea; species Picea sitchensis. Next base: position 14,888 of record SNQJ01S0005482.1, on the reverse strand, counting down.
TCATTGTTGTAGCCAACTACTGGAACAAGTTGGTATTATTCAATGCATGAATGTTGTAATATAATATGATTATATTATGACTGTATCTAATTCGGATCCATAATTCAAAAGTGGTGCTGGTGTATACTGAAATGCAGTGTTTAAGTCTAGCCAAATTCAACCTTATTACCTTATTTTTATCAAATTCAACCATACAATAAACCACTGCTTTAGTACGGTTTATAAGTTCAGAAAAACAAGCCAAAATTTATTAAAGCGGTGACGATTTTTAGTATGCAATATTCAAGTTTAGATGGAAATTATATTTGGAAAATGCATTCCATTATGCTCACTGCAGGAGTAACTCTGTGTAACTAACTTGAGGTTTTGGTACACGATATGTATGTGAAGATGATGTTTGTTTTCCTCAGGGATGTTTAGAGCATTAAACCTTTGCAAGAAATCTATAACATCACGTAACTGAAACCCTAACTGCAGTATACTCGGCCTTTAAACCAGAATGAAATATGGAACGTTACACATGTTTTGAAGGTGATCAAGTTCATCTGGAATGGTGTTAAGCATGACCACTCTCAATGGAATAGGGACCCTCAAAATGGATTGGCATGAAATTTCGTTTTGTCAAGATCTCGGTTAATTTATTTGTTTTTCCTTTTATGTAAAGAAAAGTGATGTTAATCCCTTCTCTTTATTCTTGTCTTCTTTAGTGATGTTACTTACTATCAGCTTGGACAATCTAGTTGAATAATTTTTTCTATATAACCATTTCTTGAGAATACTTTTCACATCTTCTCTAAGTATCATCCCAAATGGTCTTTATCAAAGATCCTAACCGCTCTAGTTTTTGTGTTATGTAATGATGAAAGTTTGCATGCAGATATCCACCGTTGTGATTATTCTTCCTATATACTTGTATAATAGAGCACTATATTTTTTGTGGGGGGAGAAGACTGAAATTTTTAGGTGAGCAAGAACCATTCTTGGAAATGAAGAGGTTGCAATAACAGCTTGCTTCACCTGCCATATATTTCCAAGACCTTTTCTGGAAGATGATAAAACTGCTGGCACAAACAAAATCTCTACCCAAAAGGATCTCTATTACATTGTCAAATCAAAGCCAACATATATTTCTTCAAGCCCCAATATGAGTTACATACTTAGAGATGGTTCATAGTGTTACTTATAACTATAATCTCAACTGATTTCTAGTGACCGTTAGGATCCGTTCCTTGTTTCTTGATTCATTTTCTTCTTTTTCCTTTATAGCTCTAGACTATCAGCTAATACAATAGTGCATTCTGCATATTCTCGTTCCTAGTTCTATCTACTCTCTTTCTTGTTTTCCTACACAGTTTCTTGTTTTGTCATGGTATTAGAGCATGGGAGGTAAGACACTCCACAGAGCCTCGAGAGCATGTAGTCCACTAAAGGAGAGTTGGATACATCGTGAGGAGGTAGATTTAAAGAAGAAGATTCAAGATGAAGGTCTTAAAAATTTCATGGAATCCTTCTTCAAGTGGAGAACTGCAATCCAACCGAAGCCCCCATAAACCTAGGCACAAAATTGAGTAAGCAAGATGAAGGCCCCACAATGGATTCTACCTTGTATAAAAGCTTATAAGGGAGCCTGTTGTATCTTACAGCTAGTAGACCAAATATTATTTATGCAGTCATATTTGTTTCCATGTTCATGGAATCTCTCAAAGATTCTCACTGGAAGATGGAAAAAAAGATTATGAGATATGTTGTTGGCACTCTTAATTTTTGTTTATGGTACTCTCAATATGAATATAATCATCTTTCTAGTTACACTAACAGTTTGAAGGTAGCCTAGATGACCGGAAAAGTACCTCACGGTATGCTTTTCACCTAAGCATGAATCTAATTTTTTGGGCATCAAAGAAGAAACCCATTGTTTCAATATATTCTGCAAAGGCAGAGTATGTCGCTGCTACCTTAGCTTCCTATCAAGCTGTGTGGCTACGAAGACTATTGAATGACATGTCACATACAAAAAATGAGCCAACCCCCATCTTCTGTGACAATACTTATGCAATTGCCTTATCCAAAACCTATGTCTTTCATAAGAAAAGAAAGCACATTGACACTCACTTTCACTTCATATGTGAGCTAGGCAATAATGGTGAAAGCACACTTCAATTTTTTGGCTCAAGAGCTTATCTCCCAGACAATTTTACAAATCCATTAGGAAAAATCGTTTTCATTTTTCAGAGACAACACTTGGGCATTATTAGTGCCGATGTTTGTAATTGTTGAGTTTAAGAGGGAGTGTTAGTTATAAGTGTAATCTCAAGTTTTCTCAACAATATGTGACTGTATACTATCAGTTGTCCTGGCTAGTTGTACCAGTCGTTACGATCTATTCTTTGTTTCTTGATTCAATTTATTCTTTTCTTCTTTTCCCTTTATAGCTTTAGTCTCGTTCCTAATTCTGTCTACTCTGTTTCTTGTTTTACTGCGTAGTTTCTTGTATCCGAATAACCTTGGAGGAAAAATTGTACTTAAAGAAATAGTTGTAAATCAATAGGGATCTTACACAACAAAAGGAAAAAAACTTTGATGCAGATAAACTCGGACCTTCTATGGTCGTTATAAGAGTATATATTGGGGGAAATATTCAGATAAACAGTCGTTGCAAGGAGATTATTTGTTTCAAATTCAAACGTTGAATAGATATGCAAGCAAACATGTTTAGAAGTTAAAACCATTAGGCATCAATTTATAAGAAAACTACATCATCATCGTCTTTTTAAGTAAAGTCGACAATGACTTCTATCAATGCTATGTGTGGGTCTCAAACTTGGCCAAGATAGAAGCAGTTTCCTCTTTGGCTTTAGCTCGAGTTTCCAGAAAGTTTTATAATCAGGCGTTGGTTGTGGTTGATATTACTTTATTGTACGTGTTTACTTCCAGTCTACTAAAGATAACGAGTGACCAAGGCCTAGAACAGTTTATCTCTCCTACCAACCCTAGATAGGCGACACAAATACCACCTTATTGCAAATAAATGCCCATTTTGTGTGGCCAAAATAGTGCCACATTAGCTAGCCATCTTTGATTTTAATTCTCATCACAAACTTTATCCTATTTACTTGCCATCCATGCATCACATCATGTCTTTTTCGTGATATTTATCATCCATGTAAAACTATGATTTTTTAATTCTCATCACAAACCTTATCCTCACTATTTGTGATCCATGCACACATTGGGTATATTTTCTATCCATCTAAAAGTGCAGTTCTTATTCATCTCGATTTATGAATAAAATAAACCACTCCCACCTCCTGCTTTATTTTGTACATTGGTTTAAAGTGGTGTTCATGAAGGTGAAAGTTTTCTCAAACTAAATTGAAAAGTTTCCACACGAAGATATCAATACATGGCAACAAAATAGGACGATATTAATACATGGTATGGCTTTTCCATAGTTGAATGAAAACAAGAATATACTAATACAATACATGGTATGGCTTGTTGAAATAATGTAACTGCAAAGAATATTTTAATTATTATTGATGTATTATTCATTATATCAATTCTCTATTGCACATTGATCATGTGGTGTATTGTAAATGACCAAATCTCCTTTTGTGGATTGGTCAAAACATAAGTGTAATAGGCAAAAAATGAAGCCGGCCCTAGAATATATATTCAAGGTGGTTATAACCACCCAAGAAGAAGTCGGCCCTGCGAGTGAAAAGACACTTTCACACATGCCAGAATTGTATAAATAAGAAGGCTAGCGCCTCGCTTAGACTCACACTCAGTTGTTCATTGAGAAGCAAGTTTCAAAGTTGCATATGAAGAAGAGAGAGAGAGAGGCACATTCTTGGGAGAGGACTTTCTGTATTTGTTTGAGTTATCTCTTGGCATTGTATTGGCTATCTATAATAAGGAAGTTTTGTTGGGTTTTCTCCCTCATGAGGGTTTCGGAGGATAAATGATGTGTCTCTTGTGATTTTGTATTTCTCAGTGATCCTATCTTATCAGATTGTTATCTAGTGAAATGCAAAAAACTCTAATAATATCTTAAACCTTAACATGGTATCGGAGCTAAGCTGAAGAGAGCATCTTTCACAAGAGAAAGTGAAAAACGCCACTATTTCCATACATGCAAATTAAGGATTTTTGTTGATGAAGCATTTCATCCCTAAAACCATCTAGAAAAGTGTGTCCTTCCTCAAGGATCACTTTGGAATCCTCAGTGCAACTTTTCAGTGGCTAGATCTCCCGAAAAGTGAAACCCTAGTTTCACAAAGTACAAGAAGTACCAGAAAACCATAGTACCATAAGTACCAGAAGTACCAGAGTACCAGAGGTACCAGAAAACTAGAAGCATGAGTCCAGAAATCCACAGATCAAGTTTGGAGGGGTAAAAGTTGGATTTTCTGAGATCCAAACACACTAGGCTACTTGCCTCATTCAAGCGCACCTCCTTATAAAAGATGTCTGCAAGCACTAAGCTTGTTGACAAGTTGGAAGGTGTGGAAAACTTTTGTGCCTGGAAGCATAGGATTGGTCTCATTCTTGAAGAGAATGACCTAGCAAGATTAGTCAAAGAATAAGTGCTGGAGCTCGACAATGCTACAGACAAAGAAAAGAACCAAAAGGGCACAATCATGGCCAAAAGAATCATGGAAAATTCAATAAAAGATCACTTGATTCCTTATGTGTCATCAAATAAGATTCTGAAAGAAATTGTTGATGCCCTAAACAAACTATATGAAGGAAAGAACATAAACCAGAAGATGAATCTAAGAACTCAGCTCAAGAATACAAGGATGCAGAGAGGAGAATCAATCCAAGAATACTTCTCCAGAATATTAGAATTCAAATAACAGTTAGAAGAAATCTGAGATACCATGGATGAAGATGAACTCATAATGACGACCCTTAATGGTCTCTCAAGACCTTGGGATGCATTCATCCAAACCATTTGTGCAAGAAAAGAGAAACTAAAATTTGACGGTTTATGGGAAGAATGCATTCAAGAAGAATCAAGAGTAGCTAACTAAGAGGATTTACTATCAAGAGATGAAGATCATGCCTTAGCTACTCACACTAAAGGAGGAAGAAAGAAGTCTCACTTACAAAAAGAAAATCTTAAAGAGTCTCACCCCCAAAATAAATCTCAACCAAAGAGATTTGAGAAGAAAGGACAACGAAAGGAAAGAGATTACTCATATGTCCAATGCTACCATTGTGACAAGATGGGACATATTGTGAGATATTTTCCAGCTAGATGAGAAGAATACAAGAGAAAAAATAAGAGGCACCATGCCCATGCAGTTGAAGATGAAGAGCCACCCGCAAAGATGCTAAGAGAACAAATTAAAGAATATGTTTTAATTTCGTCCCTCTCAGGATCGGTAACACCTGGAGAGGACACTTGGCTCATTGATAGTGGTGCCTCCAAGCACATGACATGTCAAAGATATATTCTCTCTTTCATTTCAGAAAAGAATTTTTCTCAGAAAGTGGCACCTGGAGATGATTACCAATACCCTATCAAGTCTGTGGGATAATCAAACTACAAGCTTAACTAAGGGAACTCAATGAAGATGAAGGATGTACTCTATGTACCAGGTTTAAAAAAGAACCTACTCTCCATATTATATTTAGAAAATAAATAATTCAGAGTTTCCTTTATAAATGGATAAGTTCTTATGTGGGTGAAAGGAGAAACCATAAAAAAAGTAATCTTCTTTGGAAAATAAGAAGGTGGCTTGTATAAGCTAAAGGGTCACTCAGAAGCAGCCATGACCCATGCCATTGAGAATCCATGTAAATTTTGGCATAAAATATTATCCCACATCAACTACAAGGCACTACGATATGTATGAAAAGCAGTCACAGGTCTACCAGAACTCAAGGTTGACCATGAAGTTGTGTGCAATGGATGTGCACAAGGGAAGAACATCAAGAGCCATTTTTCAAAGAGATACAACAAAGCAGAAGGAGTCCTAGAACACATTCATTCAGATGTGTGTGGCCCAATTCCATCATCCTCCATCAGTGGGTATGTATACTATGTATATTTTATTGATGATTATTCTTGTAAGGCCTCGGTGTACTTTTTGAAATCAAAAGATGAAGTGTTCAGTAAATTCAAGGAATTCAAAGCCTTGATAGAGAATATTTTTGAAAGAAATATCAAGATACTCAAGTCATATAATGGAGAAGAATACACCTCGAAAGAGTTTGTGAACTTCTGCAAATATTTCGAGATCAAGAGGGAGCTCACCACTCCCTACAATCCTCAACAAAATGCTGTGGCTGAAAGAAAGAATAGAACGATAATGGAAGCAGTGAAGGCCATGATCCATGATCAATATCTTCCAATGTGCTTATGGGAAGAAGAAGCAATGACAACAGTATATGTACAAAATCGATTGTCCCATAGCGCACTTGGGTTCAAGACCCCGAAAGAGATATTCATCGAAAAGAAGCCAGAGGTAAGCCATCTAAAAATATTTGGCTGCCCAATATTTATACATATTTCTAAAGAGAAGAGAAAAAAGATGGAACCCTGAGGAAAAAAGGGAATATTTGTGGGATACTGTGAGGTCTCCAAGGCCTTCAGGATTTATATACTAGGTCACCATCACATTGAAAGTAACAGGGATGTGACATGTGAAGAAACCTAAGACATTATCCAATTATACGACTTTGATGTGTGATCTCTTAGAGAAGGAGCCTACCTACATTGAAGAAGCCATTCAGAAGAAAGAATGGGCAAATTCCATGACAAAAGAATATCAATCCATAATAAAGAATGATGTATGGGAAATAGTTCCCAAACCGAAGAGCAAGGATGTGGTATCTTCCAAAAGGCTCTTCAAAATAAAACATTCTATTGATGGAAGTATTGTGAAATATAAAGCAAGGTTTGTCACTCGTGGCTTTTCTCAAGAGGAAGGAATTGACTATGAAGACACATCTGCTCCTGTAGCCAGATACACTTCAATCAAAACCATCATATCCCTTGCAGCGAAGATGAAGTGGAAGTTACACCAGATGGACATAAAGACAACTTTCCTAAATGGTGTCATCGAAGAAGAAGTGTATCCAGAGAAACCTCAAGGATTTTAAGTTAAAGACATGAAGACTCATGTCTGCAAGTTGAAGAAGGGTATGTAGGGATTGAAACAAGCTCCTAGATCTTGGTATGGCAGGATAGACAGTTTTCTGATGATCTTGGGATTTAGCAAGAGTAAAGTTGATTCTAACCTCTACTTCAAGATTATGAACAATGAGCCGGTGATATTGTTGCTATATGTGGATGACTTATTCTTAACTGGAGAAAAAAATATCATCACCAAATGTAAGAAACTTGCTTCATAATTTGAGATGAAAGACCTTGGCCTAATGCATTGTTTCTTAGGTCTCAAGGTATGGCAAAGTCTAGAGAGAATCTTCCTTAACCAAGGGAAGTATGGAGTCAAAATCCTGAAGAGATTCAACATGTTGGAGTGCAAGTCCATGAATACACCCATGGAAATGAAATTGAAGCTATTGGTGGACACCTCGTCGAAATTGATTGATGCCACACTATATAGGTAGATCATTGGATCGTTGATGTACCTAATAAACACCAAACCAAATATTTTTTTTGTCGTGAACAACTTGAGTCAGTTTTGGTAGAACCTAGACATGTTCACCTAGTTGCTGCAAAACATGTGATGAGGTACCTTAAGGGTACATTAGAATGTGGTCTCACTTATGATGTAGATCATGATTTCACACTGAGTGGGTACACTAATTCAGATTGGGATGGAAGTGTATCTGATAAGAAGAGCACTTCAGGATGTTGTTTCAATTTGGGATCATCCATGATCTCATGGAAGAGTAGGAAGCAATCCAACATTTCTCTCAATACAATGGAAGCAGAATACATTATTGTGTGTTCTTCCAGCTGCGAAGATATATCACTTCGAAATTTATTGACCGATCTATTCGACCTATAGATGGAAGCAACCGTGATCCTATGTGAAAATCAGAGCTTCATAAAGATGACAAAGAATCTTGTATTTCATGAAAAGTCGAAGCACATAGAGATCTAATATCATTAAATTCATGACATGGTGTGGAGAGGAGCCATAAAGCTCCAATATGTTAGCATGGATGAACAGGTTGTCGATGTAATGACCAAGCCTCTATCTCGTGTAAAGTTTGAGCACTTTCGATATAAGATTGCTATAGTCCGAAAGGACCTCCCTCGAAAGGGGGGGTATTGTTGTGTTGAGATGTGTCAGCCTAGTACTGGGCTTCCATCTTAATTGTTGTGGCGTAAATCCAGTCTAGTATTGTGCTTCCATCTTAATTTTTGTGTTGAGATATGCCAGCCTAGTACTATGCTTCCAGCTTAATTGTTGTGTTGAGATATGCCAGCCTAGTACTATTCTTCCAGCGTAATTTTTGTGTTGAGATATGTCACCCTAGTACTATGCTTCCAGCTTAATTGTTGTGATGTAAAGCCAGTCTAGTATTGTGCTTCCAACTTAATTGATGTGTTGAGATATGCCAACCTAGTACTGTGCCTCCAACTTAATTGTTGTGACGTAAAGTCAGTCTAGTATTATGCTTCTAGCTTATTTTTTTGTGTTGAGATATGCCAGCCTAGTACTATGCTTCCAGCTTAATTGTTGTGACGTAAAGCCAGTCGAGTACTATGATTCCATCTTAATTGTTGTGTTGTGATTCCAGCGTAATTGTTGTTTAGTGTGTCAGCCTTGTGTTGTGATGATGTTTCATCCTCGTGGTGTGATGATGTGCCGAGCCTCATGTTGTGGTGATGATGATGTATTAGTTTTATACTAATTCATATTGATGCAGATGATGATTTCATTCCATTGAGAATGCCAATGATGCCTATGAGAAAAACTTTTGATGATTTATAGATATGTCAATCAGTGTTCCAAGATGTTGTTGATGATGATGTCCTCCCATTCACCTGACGTTGTTGATGATGTTTTCCTCTCTCTCTCCTGATGTTGTTAAAAGAATACCCTTCTTGTTAAGGAGGAGTGTTGAAATAATGTAACTGCAAAGAGTATTCTAATTATTATTGATGTATTATTCATTAGATCAATCCCCTATTGCGGATTGATCATGTCAGGTATTGTAAATGACCAAATCCCCTTTTGCGGATTGGTCAAAACATAAGTGTAATAGAAAGAATAAGAAGTCGGCCCCATAATATATATTAAAGGTGGATATAATCACCCAAAAGAAGAAGTCAACCCTACTAGTGAAAAGACACTTCCACACGTACTAGAATTGTATAAATAAGGAGGCTAGCTCCTCACTTAGACAGACACTCACTTGTTCATTGAGAAACAAGGTTCAAAGCTGCAGTTGAAGAAGAGAGAGAGAGAGAGGTGCATTATTGGGAGAGGAATTTATGTATTTGTTTGAGTTATCTCTTGGCATTGTATTGACTATCTATAATAAGGAAGTTTTGTTGGGTTTTCTCCCTCATGAGGGTTTCCTAGGATAAATGATGTGTCTCTTGTGATTTTTTATTTCTCAGTGATCTTATCATATGCTATTGTTATCTCGTGAAATGAAAAGAACTCTAATAATAGCTTAAACCTTAACATGGATAAGGAATGACAATTGGAGGCTAGCATTATAGTGTGATGATGATATTAAGGCATTTTAAGGTCAAGTCTAAGTAGCCAGGGATGACCTCTATAATGCATCATTTCTCTCTCAATAGAAAAGTTCGGTAGCATTCCATTGAGGCTCTTAGGATTTCTTATGATATTAATTGTCCCTTTGAATTTAAGGTTTGATCATTTTCTCATTATTTTTGGTTTCAAGGGTGCATGAGGAGGTGCTCAAGATAGCTTAAATCTTGATTTTCTGTGAATTTTCCACTAAAATCTAATCATATTCTTGTACATTCTTATGCTTTCACCTTGATTTCATACTTATGATAATTTCTCATTTTGCATGGAATCAACAAACTACCCTCTTATTATTTGGTTTTGATGAACTCAAATGTATTGTTGATCCTATTGAATTTCAAGTTTTAATGATCTATATTTTTCCTTGAAGGAATTTCTTTTTCGAAAACTTGTTGATTGATTATGCATTAGCTTGAACTATCATGTCATTACATCATTCATAAATGAATATTCAACATTAAAGAACATATAGTCATGTCACATCTTCTTGCATGTTCAATGCATTAGTGGTATTGACACTTCTTTTTGTGTAGGATAGGAGTGGCTAAGCATGGCGGTTTCTTCTCTCCATCCAATGGGATACCCAACACACCGTTAATCTCCATATCAACTATGTTCCTTTAGCTTCCTAAATTCTAGGAATCATTTTTACTAAAACTTATTTTGCTTTTTTGTTGGGACACTACATGTGTCCTTTCAAGATCAACATGGGTTGGATCTATCTTCACCGTCTCCTCCAACATGTTTTTCATTATTCTCTTACCTTTTTATGTTTTACTATCATTATTCTCTTCTCTTTTTATGTTTAACTATAGTTTCCTTTGAGCAAGGGGAAACTCCTATATGAATTAGGATCTAAAGAAGATTGCACATTAGTTGTGTCTCTTCCCCTTTAGCTTTCCCTACATTGAATTTGGGTGTTTGAATTGATTACCATGACCAACTCTTCATGACATAAAAAAATTTCTTTTTTGGGGGGGTCATTGTATTTCCTCAACAATTCTTGTAAAAATATAATTGTGCCACATGGATGAAAGATGTTTGCAAAAAAATCATTCAATGCCAAAGATGCTCAAAAGTTGTTTGTCTTTAGTATGGATTAAATGAATTCATACTTCCTTTATATGGGAAGAATTATTCACTATTGTATCTCTCACATGAATATGCAATGTAATAAATTGTTTCTTTATTTTTCTATCAAATAAGATGCACCATGCCTTATATTGGATAAAATATTTGTCACAAACAAATATAAAGAGAAGAACAAGGTTTTCTTCACAATTGTACAACGTGATGTATGTATGATTTTCTTCTTGCACACAAATACACTTCCCTTTAAGAAAATCCTCAATCTCCTTTTCGTTCTCCTCTAGTCAATATATAACTAAATTCTTTGAGAAATTTATCTTGAAACCATAACTCAGTTGGTTCATTATGAGTATCTACATTTCCTATCAACAATTATTGTAATCAATTGCTAAGAACATATATGAATTCATAAAAAACCTTTGAGTATTTAAGTAATTTCCCTTTCAGAGGAATATTCATTTGAAATTAGCTCAACTGAGTCGAAAATGATATCTTTTAAAAAAGAAAAATGGAGTACATAGATAGTTGACATGGGGATATTAGAGATGAATTTTCAGCTTGTCGAAAACCATGAGGAGTCTCGATACAACTCTTCCAGCAAACATATGTTGATAATTGAAAGTTGGATGGGAAGACGAAACCAAAAAATCTTTCAACAAATTTGACCCACCACCCAAGGACTCAAGGAAAGCATCTCCATCCGAGTCAAGGAAAGAATTTGTATATGGTAGCTTGAAACTCTTGTTAGGAGTAGTGATGGAGAGCATCCTTATGAAAAAAATTAGGTCAACACAACAAGATTCTTTTCCTCAACATAGACTTTAATCATTCTATTTTTTAATCAAATCTTGGAGCACACCAAGATACTAGCTCTCTGAAGTCAAATAATCCGATTACACAACCAACAATCATGAGCCCTGTAGTCGAGAGTCTATTATTTTACTTCTTTTGGATATTTTTGTTTAAAAACCACTAATAAAAAATAGACCAATGAAAGATTTTATCTTCCCATGCTAGAGAGTTGGTTGTATGTCCACAAAAAAAAGATCTTTCTTACTTCTATTTGCATTGCTTATTATTTTTTCAATACACTTTGATATATGTGAAACTATGAATTACTGAGCTCAAGTTATTAAATGGACAAGTGCATGGAATTTATTTACTAATATGTCTTTTCTACACATACAAATTACCTTCGAAATACAGGGGTTCATAAATATAAACCATTTTGAAAGAAAAGTGGCTCATTGGAAAGAGTGATATTTACTTCACATTAAACCTAAATCATGGCCCTTTACCTAGTGAATTGGAACTAATAACCATTCCATAAATGACTCTTGATTTTTGTGCAAAGTGCATGGCTCGTGAAAATAAATTGTGCTGAACCACAAGAGTGCCGAACTATGAGAGCGGAGGTGCACAAGAAGATATGATGTAAGTTCTCCACACTAGCATTAAAATAGATTAAGTATTGGAATATACAGTGTGCGTACTTTGACTAGTGTAGGGGAAGGTCCAATGCAAGGACATGGTAACAATGAAAAGAATCTCTATATAAGGTACCGAATCCCACACAAATCAATGAAATGGAGAAGTATAGAGGATTTGGAGAATGATGGATTGAGAAAATGATAAGAATACTCGATTGAGAAAATATTTAATACAAGGTTTGAGATGGAAGGGTGAGACATGAAATGAGTTAACAATGGGTTTGAAGTGTGGGAGAGTAACCCCTTGTGTGTGGGTTGTTGATAATCCAAAGAACCTTATATTTGGGTTATGGATTTAAGATAAGGTATTTTATGAGGGAAAGAAAAAGGAAAGAGGAATTGGGATATACTATAAGAATATATAAATTTTTGAAAAGAAATAAAAAGAATATATAGAGTTTTGACGAGAAAGAAAAAGAAGAAAAGATTATGTAAAAAATGGTGAGAATTAAGGATCAAATAAGGAAATTCTTGAGGAACTTCTCATTTATTAACATTGTCCAAAATTTCCCCTTTGTATCTTTTAATAAGTAATAATTGTGTCCAAAGACTCCTTCAATTTGAGATGACGAGATAGATAAAGCTTCAAAATTGGAATGAAAATATGGCTTCTCTTTAGATTTGTTCCTAAGTAATACTCATTAATACTTTTGAATTTTTTTGGCAGTGGTGCTATGATGAAAATACTTCTTGATTATTTGTTGTCTATTAGTCATGTTTTCCACTGTCTTTTTTCTCTATTCTCCCAATTCCATCAATTGATAACATCATTCTTAAAGAGATAAGACTTCTTCTATGTCTTCATTTTCTATAGCAACATCCAATGCATTTAGTTTCAGATATATGGGAAATCTAGCTTCTTTTCCATACAACAATTTAGAAGGTGATTGTGGAATACTTCCCTTTTGGGTTAATTATCTTGCCCCTTCCCTTTGTATTTAATTATCTTGCCAAAAGTGCATTTGTTAGTTTTATGTGCCAATTTATTTGATTTGATGCAATGATCCTTTTTAGAACTTGTATCAATGTTCTAGCCTTTAATACATCCTTGTACCATAAAGCAATTGTTAAGGCATGAAAATTGAGATATCCATTTATATTATTGTTTGGCACGATTGTCAAGGTGTTATGTTTGGCATCATATATGGGCACAAATTTTGAGGGTTTTTCTACTCTATTTCCATGGTGGTTCTACTCTATTTCTATTGTACATGACCATATAACTACAAATAAATCGAGGTAGCAAATTTGGGCATGGAAATCGTGCCATTTTGTGCAAATTTAGAGAGATAATTTGTTGTGAATTTAATGTTGATTTTACTGTTGTTGTAAACTCAAAATTTTCCTAAGAGCTCAATAAAAATAATATCTCCTAGACTGGTTTTCTCCTTGTGGGATTTTTGAGGGACATTGCCCTAAAATTCTTTGCATCAAATGTAGTGATTTTGTTTATTATTCTTGTTATTTTCGCTGCTATATTTTTCAGATTGCTTATTCACTTGTATTTATAGCGATAGTTCCAGTAAATTGCATGTGGTTTCATTTCTTTACTAGTGAATAACTATAGGAGGTTGAAATCTATTATTGACTAAGTTTTTGATATCAATTTTCAACATGGTATTAGAGATGGTGTTGTGAGGTTCAACAGAAAATATATTTTCCACTTGATTTGTAGTGATTTTCAAAGGGGTTTTTCCTCGAAGAAGGAAAGTGTAAAAGATTCTTGTCATGAGGATTTCCAAAAAAAGGTTTCCAGTAGCAGTCAGTAAGTGAAAATAGAAGCCAACAATATCAAAGGACATATCTTGGGCTATGGTCTATTCTATAGAAGAGAGGAACCAAATCTTTCTCTTGCAAGAAACAGTAAGGGGAAGAAGTCCACTGATTGGGCCACCTCATTGATCTATCCATATGAAGGGAATGAGGTCGATATTCCTTAGTGTGTGAGAGATAGAATCATACATACATTTGGATAGTGGGGTTGATACCATGGATGTAGTGAAGGGGGTTGGAGCCATGGATTTTCGGAGGTTCTCTAAAAGTGGCAGAGGTGTTGCATATCCCAAAGCTAAAGGTAAATCTACTCTCAGTTTCATCTATGGAGGACAAGGGTGATGAGAGGTTGTACAGGTTGTTAGGATGGCTTGTGATTGGATCCAGAGGGAGTTTGGAGTTGAGTTCTAAAGGGAGTCTAGATCTTGGAGCAATGTTAATGAGAGAGAAGGAGGCTCATCTCAGCAGGCTCATGAGGTTTTTGATGACACTGATGGAGGAGGAGGACAAGGACCCTAAGAAGAGTTAAGTGAAGGTAGCTAGAGATTCTTTGAGTTCAGAGGGAGAAAAATATTCCAGTGTAAGGGTTCTCCAAAATTTAATCTCTTAGCTCCACATTTCTGGTGATTCTATGTTGGTCATCCAACTCCACATTTATGGTGATTCTATGTTGGTAATCCAATGGATGAAAGGGGATTTCAATATTCACAACCTCTCCTTACTCTCATTATTTCAATAAATTCAAAATAGTTTGTGTCTTACATTCCGTTCAATTATGTCTACATGAGCATGAAAATTGAACCCAAGAAAAACAAGCCCT